>CM070546.1:44536802-44834783 GCA_036346405.1 Phyllostachys edulis | reverse complement strand
GACTCATTACCCGCTTGATTTTCCTCTCGTTGGTTTTCTACCTCACCTTTATAGATCTTAAAGTAATCCAACGCTTCATCTTTTGTTTTTAATAAGTACACGAGCAAAAATCTAGTGCAATCATCTATAAGCGCCATGAAATATTTCTTTCCACCTTTAGTCAAGACGCCATTCATCTCAAGACAAATCGGAATGAATGAGTTCTAACAGGCCAAATTCTCGCTTTTTGTCGCTTTGTGAGGCTTATGAGGTTGTTTCGATTGAACACACGCATGGCACTTAGAACCTTTGACCAAAGTGAATTTCGATTAAACTCATATTAGCTAAGCGCCACATACACCCAAAATTAACATGACAAAGTCGTGAATGCCAAATATTAGACTCATCATCATCGTATAACACATGGTTCACAACTTTATTACAGAATCCATCAAAGAAAAACTGAACAAACCTCCGCTTCATAGCCTTTACCAACAAATGTTCCATACTTAGACACGCACACATTTATTGACTCAAATGCAAGTTTAAAACCATCTCTACACAAGAGAGATCCGCCGACGAGATTCTTCTTTATGGAGGGACATGTCAGACGTTTTTCACCAAGCACGGTCTTTCCCGGTAAACTTCAGATCGACCGCACTCAACACCATGAACAACTGCATGCGATCCGCTCCCCATCAACAAGGAGCAACCTCGACCGACCGATAAGATGAAAACAAGGAAATATCAAGACAAACATGAATATTAGCACCAAGTGTCAATCCACCACTCAGTGATTGACAAACGTAAAGAACTGTGAGGTAAATAATTACAGCACTCGATGTTCCTCCACAATACTAATAACCATGTTGGTGCACTTCTTCGCTTATCCTGCGATTTGGACAATCCTTAGCCCAATGGCTTAATCACCGCACACAAAGCAGCCTCTTTCCTTTGCCTTTCTTCTTAAACTCAGATAGCCTTGGGCTTGACAAAAGGCTTATTTTTCTTCTTGTTGTGGAAAGCCCGAGGATTCTTCTTCCGCACCAAATTGGCACTAGAACCTCCTCAACAAAGACTTTCTTGCCACGAGTATCTTTTGCTTCGCTTTCTTCAACACCAAGAGTGCCAATGAGATCAAGAACATCTCAACTCCCCGCCTCTTGTGCTTTAGAGAGGTAGCAAAATCCGACCAAGAAGGCGGTAACTTTGCGATAATACCGCCACCACAAACTTGTCCCAGAATCGACTTATTGTTCTCAAGCTCCTTTGCTGCTGCTCAATCTCATGAGCTTGTTTCTACTACGTAATCGGTCATCGACCATCTTGTAGTCATAGAACTGCCCATGACATACAAACTCACTACCAAAGATCGAAACTCCGAACTTGGCCTCAAGTGCATTCCACATCTCTATGCTCAGAGGCAAATGCATGTACACATCCACAATGTTGTCCGCCAAGATGTTAACAAGTGCACTCGAACAAGTTATTCACGATTGAACTTATGCTCTTCCTCATCGACATGAGGCTCACGGGCTTGTTTTGTGCAACATGAAAACATTCCATGGCAAGAAACTACGTGATCGCGATGCACGCCCATCTCTTAAAATTTGAACCATCAAACGGAGGGTGTGGCTTAAGCGACGCAAGAAAGCCAACTACCTAAAAAGACCTATCAAGTTTTTGGATTGTTGAAATCTAGTCAATTTTCGTATATTTTAATCCGTAAATTCAAAGATATAAAACATGACGTAAACATGCATGAGAGATCTATCAATGATGAGTTCATATTCGCTAATGAACAAGCTAATGTAAACATCTATTAACATATTCATAGCGCATGTAAAGAAATACACCGTAAAAGGTTTCAATTTATACCTCTAAGGGGGCCAAGCCAGAGACACCGGAGGCGCCTGCTACTATCACGACATGATGGCCTATTCGATGTAGTCGATCGAGGCGTGAAGCAGAAGAAGCTTGATGCAGAAGATGTTCGCAGAAGGCAACCAAATGAACGGTTCACCACCGTGAAGTAGACGCAGCAGATTGAGCAATCCGCACGACAAGCGCCCCTAAAACTTGATCGCCTCGCCACCCGCAGTACACAAACGGGCGACGGTTCCGAGGCCTACTCGCCAGAAACTTAGCGCGCAAGGCTCGACTAGAGATGACAGAGAACAAAGAACAACACGTAATCGTGGAAAATCAGACAGGAAGTAAGTAGAAGATGCAAGATTGCCCTCTTATAGCCAAAAACTCGAGTCCAAAGGCCAACAAATACCACCATGAAGGACCAGAGGTAACAACCACCATGAAGGACCAAGGGTAATACCACCATGAAAGAGTCCCGCTTTTTAATAGCCAAAAATAAAGAGACCAGAGACCAACAATGCTATCAATATCGCTTGCTTTTTCAATAGATAAAGAAAATCGCTACCAGACTCGACACGTCACAGACGCTGCCACGACACGCACACGCACACGCACACAAGACACGCACACGCACGCACGACGCAAGACGCAAGACGGCAGGCTTTCTAAGACGGCTGCATGAGCCAGAAGCGAGCTGCGGTGTTGTCTCTTGGCTCTTCCAATTCCACAAGGCTAACACGCCCACCTATAAACCGTGTAACTCCCTTAATCCCTCCATGGGACTAAACAGATTTACACCTAGCATTAATAGTGGGCCTAGGAATTTCATTTGATTAATTGCTAAATTAAATGGACCAAGCCCAATTAATCCAACAGACATATCTCGAAGTCTTCTTCGTCAAAGCCATATCTTTATTATTTCTACAAATTTTATTATAGTGGACAAGTGGTATTAGTTGCTTTGAAGCTCAAGAGTGGCAAATTTCTTTTCATCTAGAGCATTAAATAACTGCAAGAAAGTGGTGTAGAAAAACTATAGTAGTTCTTTCTAGTTTCTACCACACTCGTGACTCCAACCGCATCCTTTCATTTCGACTTCACATGTGCTTGCTTATGCTACAATGCACAAACTAACTCGGCTTTTGTGCTTAACCGCACTAATTTCCAATCTCGACTGCATTTTCCGGGCTGGTTGTTTTATCTGTGGTCTTTGGTATCACCATGGGTATATGCAGACATACTTGATTTATATTCGCTTGCTTTTGAAGCTTATGCCAATAACCTTGTATGTAATGTAGAATTTTTTTGCCGATACTACCGATTTGGACAACAGATTTGCAGCTTTTGACCATCGTGAACTCAGATTACAGAAATAGTAACGCCAAGACGGCAACCGTGGCGCCAACATACGACATCTTGACACGCCATGGTGAGCACGAGTGGCTATATACCAACGGGGTCAAAGCAGCCTCTCACAACAAGACACCCAAATGCCACCTCAAGCCACCTCGCCACCACACACACACACCACGGCCAAGCGATGTGGTCATAGCTGCCATGCAAGATGAAAGTTCGTATACCACCAATTAGCCCGGCCATTAGTTAGGTTAGGTTAGGTTAGTTAGGTAATTAGTTAGGTATAAAATTTGAAAGAATTTTAAAATATTGCAAACGAGTCCTAAAAATTATGAAATATTTTGGAGCCTCCCGACACCGTGGTATTTGCTTATGTAAATTTTTCATAATTATATTCGTTCATAATTTTAACGCTATTTCGTATAAGTGTCCTGCTCGAAAAATCAATAAATGTAGAAAATAAGCTACAAAAATTATGAATTTTATTTTGAAGGCTCCTCACGCAAAGGACTTAATTGTGTAATATTTTGGCAATTTTATATGTGTTCTGATATTATCTCAAAAATTTAGGATTTAGGTCACTTAAAATTTCGATTTTAGGTTTCGGAAATTAGGTTTCATGATTTCATGTGAATTGAATGTATAAAAAACTGCATTGCAACTCTATTAGAGATGTCTACATACAATATGGCGCCGAATACACATGTAACAACCAAAATATGCATACAAATATAGTAAAACAAAATCACATAACACGCGATACTATATGGCTCACTCGTTCGAAGTCACTACTTTCCTGCTCGCATGGCCGCATTCGCATGCGCTGCCTTGTTTTATGCCGAGCATGACTCAGGAGTACGCCCACCACCGAGAACGGTGTCGGTTCGAGGGGTACGGAAACCGCTGAGGCGGAGATGGACAAGAGATCGACTCGAGCGTAGTCTGTAGGCGATATGTCGTCCGTGATGAGCCATGTCGACCTCGGGACACCTTTTCGAGGAATTCATCCACGATGAAGGCTAGAAAACAACTCCGGGGTACGATGCCTACAACTCCTAAAAGCGGATGAGTTTAGCCTTGATGTACGGGTTCCTCAGCAGACCGTGAGGAGCTCGCCTTGAACGCATCGGGCACCAACCCGAGGACATCTCGCTTGAACGTATGGTGGGGCAAAGGAACTCGGAGGAGCTCGCCTTGAACGGCGCGGTGGGCAAATAACTCGAGGAGCTCTACCTTGCGATGCTAGAAACCCCGTCGTCATTGTCCGTGTTCTCGTGTTATGTAATCGCCGGGCAGAGCCGGAGGCTCAGATCTCGCTATCGGGCCGATGAATCGCCGTCACCCCACCGCAATCAAGGTCGCAAGACGAACGATGTTAGTACAAATAAACACTCGACGAACTAAGAACCTCAGATCTCCCTGATGTGCAAAGGCAGATAATCGAGGGGAGTCTAATCAGGTACCGTCCCGACAACATAAGTGATTGATCCTCGGCGGACCTACGGCGAGAGACGATATGATGTTAGCGAACGTTAGGCATAACTAAAAAATGAACGTAATTTGTACATAACGACTTACCTCCGCGCAACTCGCCCGCGGATGACCGACGGGAACGCTATGACACTGCCGGACTTGCTAGGGTCGTGGTGACCTAGCGGTGAGCATGGCCCTCACTTCGCGTCTGGCGCGCAGACGCCGCCCCTCGAACAACCGCAGCCAAGTTCTTTATTATCTTTTTATCTCCGCCGAGATGTGCTTCAAAACTTTTTATATACCGCCAGGTTCTATCTGGCTGCGCGGCCTCGCTCGATGTGCTCGACGCCAGCCTCGCCTCCAACCGTAGTGACATACGAATAGGTTCATTAAAAAAGTACGAATGTCATCAATGAAACCGCGAACCAGAGGTTGTAAGTGTCATACGTGTCGCCACGCCGCTGCCGCCAGGACGGCCGTGACGCGGCGGCGGAGGCTCTCTTGGTGCGCCGATATGTCACCTCCTCCGGCGCCCGGAGGAGGAATGGTGAGTCTTGGCGCGCATTCGCGGGCATCGCACTCACCCATGTACGCACTGCACGACTCAAGGTCATACGGACGCCGCCATTCCGCACATCCATGTGCAACTGCTGATCCATGTCGAATCCACTATCGCCGTGCATTCGCCAGCCCCGAATATGCCCACCACCTCGATTGCTCGTGATTTAAAGATTAATGTTACAAAAGAAGACGAAGGATCGCAAAAATTACTTGGATGAAGTTTGACTCACGTGTATGGCTCGCTTCTAGGAGCCCGTCGTCCGGGGCACGAGCCGGTACTAACTAAACTATCGCGATTACGCACAAGGGCGCAGAAGGCTCCACCATATGTGAGAACACCAGTGGCGTGTCGCTCTCCACAAAGAATGCATCCATGACGATTGCAACAAACAGCCCGCAAACCAGAACCACGAAAGCGTAAAAATAGCATGTCATGGACACCAGATGATGTCGCTCTTGTGCAACGACTCGAACTTGTTATGGTACAACGAGTAGCACCTCGCCGATCTTCTCATTGCCCAACAGCCAGCAAAGAATCCACCATAAGCCCATGGTGGGCGCTGCCTATATGGTCATGTGGGATGGGTACGGTGCACCGCTATCTCGATGGTCGGCCGCCAACAAGGAACTGCCCTAACTCCACAACCGCAGAGAGCACGAAAGCAGCATAACCGTGTTGGTACCAGGTGCCCGCCAAGAAAGCGCCATACAACCCCAGATGTGGCACAAAGGACACCGATCCCTAGCTATACTCCTCCATTGGTCTCACACAACCAAAGACTCTATGACGCAGATGAAGCTGGTTCAAAATCGCCTTTGTGGTTGGAAATAGGACCCAACCAAAGAGCCGAGAAGGTAAGCAACGAGGTGCGCCCTAACGACCTCGTAGGTGCACCCTCAGGCATTCGCCGAATCGCCACCAAGCCCGGGACACCACGCACCTCCGGAGTGGTTGGCCAAACCGCCGCTTAGTTCGCCTTCAAATTCCGTGACTCGGAGGACCCGAACAAGCAAGACACCCCGGATCAGAGATCGGTCAAGAATAAGACGCCCCGCAGGTGATCGCCATCTCACCCCACCGAAAGTGGAAAGTGTGCATCTCGGCCTCCACCAGAGACAAGTGCGATAGCAAGCTGCTGCCTAGGTGAATCAAGGCCCAATGGAGATCATCTCGCAAAGGCAACAAGCCTGTCCCGGAGGATCGGGACGAAGCGATCGTCTCAGCCAGCCAGCCAGCCTCCCTCACCAAGCGCCAAGCAGGCGAGGGCCATCCACTGCCGTGAGCCACAGCTTGCATCGGTGGTCCTCATCGTAGAATTGTTCTAGTAGCTCTGGTAAAGACATGGCTTGCAACACATGGAATAGAGGGAAAATTAGTGAGAAGGTGGCTAATGAACATAAAAGATTGTAAATTAATTGCAGAGTAGTTTTTCTGGGGTGATAAGCTAGCTTAATTAGATTATGCTCCTCTATTCTTCGATGAATGCATTTCTTATTATTTGATTTCGCTTTACAACCAAACTAACACTACAAATAAATATACACTACTTAATTAATTAATTACTACTAATTATTTCGTAACTAATAAACACTGTAAATAACATATACTACTTAATTAATTAATTACTACTACCTGCGAATGACGACGGTTAATAACGTTGAAATGTCCACAAAAATATAATCAACAGAGCAGGAGAGCGAGCAAGCGCGAAATGAAATGAATGAGCGGAAGAGCGGGCGAGCGACTGCGATATGAAATGAACTAGCGGAGGAGCGAGCAAGCGACTGCGAAATGAAATTGCGCTCGCTCCCTCTAATTTATAGCCACTACTCTCAAAGTGAATCCTTATCCCGCGCGCTAATTAAGCAATAAATGTCGGCGGACAAGGATTCGATGGATGAGACGGATAACGACTGATTGATGCTTTCGGTGGAAAAATTATGGCAAATGAGGGAGGGCCTGGTTCAAATCTTTCTACAATCAACACATGGCATGGACATTTATTGATTCGTACGAACATGACATTTATACGAAATAGCGATAAAAATTTTGAACGAATAAAATTATGAAAAATTTACACAAGCAAGTACACGTTGTCAGGAGGCTCTACAAAAAATTTCATAATTTTTCGGACTCATTTGCTATATTTTAAAATTCGTTAAAATTTCAGACCCTAACTAATTATCTAACTAACCTAACTAATTACCTAACTAACCTAACCATTAACTAACCTAATTGGCTGGCACATGGCCACCGTGTGCCAGCCGTGGTGAGTGGCGGGGCCGGGGGTGAGTGGCGGGGCTCGGGTGAGTGGTGGCGGGGCCGGGTGAGCTAGGTGGCGACGCGGCGACGCTGGCACACGGTGGTCGTGCGCCAACGCCTTTGACGCATGGCCACCGTGCGTCAAGACTGCCACTTTTACTAATACACGTATTATATGGTCAGAACTGCAATTAGCCGGCGAAAACGTTCTAAATGAGCAAAAAATTCTGTAATGTATGACGCATCTGGAATTCGGTGGCATACAGGTCGTCAAGCTTCGGTGAGAGTGAATTCTTTTTTTTGAGCAATACGTGAGAATGAATTCCTTTCCCATATATACTTCAAATATTAGCAGATGTCTTCTGCTTACATTTGGTGTTTTTAGTTGCTTTTAAGTTTTAACTTCAAATGTTGCCCATGGAACTACTAATTTATATATTCTAACAAGATGTACTAGCTTTCATTGCAGTTGTTAAATCAAATAGTATGTGATTTCCCATCAGAACATCCTCTCTCCACCTTTCGGCCTGTACGAGAACCTCTTGGACATACTCCACATCAGGTAGCTCTGTGACAGCTATTGTTTTTCCATGGACATAATAAATATCAATTATGTCCTTTATGCAGTATTTATATATGAAATTATCTTACCTTAGGTTCTGTGTAATCATAAAAAGTAGTTGTGCCTGTGGGCGTGTGTGATAAACTTGCACTCTGTTTATGTCAGTTGGTAACCCTTTTGACTACCTCCACATTTCAGAGAATTTTATGATATATCTAAAAATTGACTTCAGATGTATTTGTTGCTGTTGAGCCGTGTTAGCGACTAGAGAGGGTAAATAGAAGGCCACTTTGCTCTTTCTAAAATTCTACTTCTATTTCACTTCAATAGCTATGTGAAGCTATGAAGATCAAGATCTCAAAATTACAAAGGAGAATAAAGATGAAACCAAGAAAATCAAACTTCAACACCACTCACCGGCCTAACCGCCAAGCACTGGTGGTCTGACCGCTCGCTAGTTTGACCGCTTCTCCCAGTCGATCGCAAAATCAACACGATTTTCGATCCACAAAAGACCTAAATTTTGATCTACAAATCCAAATCACTTGAGATTTCGTGCATAGCTCAACAATGCTCTGGACCCAGATTTAGACATCCAAAACCCTCTCTATATTCTCGAACTAGTCTCATATCAATAGCTAGCTCACACAGAAACATCGATGAAATAACATCCATTTATCGATTTAACTAAAAAGATATCAAAATAACAATAGTAATAATAATCGACCTTATGGTCAACGCTATTTAACTTGCAACCGTAGAAACAAATAAACTCTTACAACTAAACGGAAAAACTTGGAAAGGCTAATCAACATGTCCATAGGCAATTGAGTGGAGAACGACTTACTAAGAAAACCTTCACAAAACTCCTCTTCAAGAACTTTTGAGCAAATTTTGATATTCTTCAATCTGGCAAGAAAGTTTAAAACCGTGAGTAAGTACTCAACAAGTCGAGGGAACATTATGTGATTAATATTCATGTAAGGCTCGAACAAATGAATATATGTATAGTTCTTTGCGTAAAGTAGTATTGACAAGAAATACATTGAAATACATAATTGAAAAGAATTCATTAATAAATAAACAATTGCTTTGAAATAAACAGTAAACCTCCCGCTCACTTCCCAAGCAAATCGTCAAGTGAATATCCTATCCACCACGTGAACATCACATTCACCAGTGAATCTCCCATTCACCTTCCGACATATTTTTATAAAGAAACTCTACCTCTCGTGTGAAATCCCTAAGCATGTCTATGACAATGGACACAGCTATTTAAATAGTTTTAACTCTATAGAGGTTGTACAACTTTACTCACAAGAGATAAATCAATTTATAATGTCTGTTCACACACTTCCGTGAGGTGCGAACTAAGTGATTATCATAAGACCTTTACAAAGCTCTTTCCCAACGCAATTCTACCCGCTAAGGTTTCAACACCGAATGTCATCATGACCGCATAAGGCCCCTCTTATGTAATTGTGAATATCCATCTCGAACTCATGCTTCCAAAAATGTAAGTAAGTGAAACATTGCTAATTATTTAGCCAGTGTCTATCCCATACCGACATGTGGTTGTACGATATGGCCCGCTCAATGGTGCACAAGATTAAGTCCTTGACAAGTTACTAAGGTGAGACTACCCCATCCAAAACAATATTCCTCACGCACCTCTTTACTACATGATCACCGCTGAGCATAAATCATTTTGTTCACCCAAACCAATAACAATCCCCCGCCATAGCACAAAATTTTATAATAGCGATATCGCACCACAATAGATACAATAGTGACATCACACCACAATTGCACAACAATGACATCGCATCACAATTCCATATATTATTAAGTCAAATTCAACATTATTGAACATGTGATCATGAGCCCATCGAATTAAGCATGACTAAGTATCTTTACGATACCCATGTTGGTGATACAAATATGTCCAACTAATATTGATCACCCTATGGTGACAAATGATTCATGGTATTCAAATAACACTACTACAAAAAGGCTAATATCGATTTCATCACGCATTTGCTGACCAAAACCATCTCAGATATATACAATTACGCATTTGGTTTTGATTTTGTGACCGTCTCGTTATCGTCACTCGCTTAAAAACCGCTCAGGAAGAGGTAATATCACGACTTTATCTATTATGAAACCATATGTGAAGTATCACAAACGGTTCTAACAATAACCGTATGTAATATTTTGAAATATCACGCATAGCTTAACAAACAACTGCTTGTGATACTTCACGATGGTTTTAATAATGAACCGCTCAGGATATGAGACCATATCACTGGACGGTTCCATTGTGGAATCGCCAGATAAGTATTACCGACGGTTCCATAATAGAATTAACTGTGATAAGTCTCTTTTATTAGTAGGAGCCCGCTAGGGTTTGCGCCTAACTCGCCACTCCCTGCCGCCTTACTCGCCCTGCTCCTCCCCACCCAAGTGACCTATCGCGACAGCCAGACACCATTTGCCATCGCGACAAGACACTCATACGATAAGAGTGTCTTTTGCAAAGGTCACCAAGCAGCCATAACCACGTAGTAACGCTGCCGCCTTCCCTCTTCCTCCTCCTCCCAGGTAAGCGACTGCCACCTCTAGCTCCAACGACCTTAGCCTCGCCATTCTCACCACCGACACCCATGTCGATCGAGGTAAGACGACCTATTGGTTTGTGCTATTGGTATTCATGTGAACCGAAAGGTAATGTGGGATACCTAGCTAGCTAGCTTGATGGCTCGGTTTGGACACCCACTACTACAAAAAGGCTAATATCGACGCCTCATCACGCACGGTTGACCGAAACCGCTTCAGAGTTACATTCAATCATGCACGGTTTTGGCTTAGAGATGTTCGTGCGCATCGGCCGCGCTTAAAAACCGCTCGTGAAGAGGGTAATATCACGCATTTGCTCATGTTGAAGACCGCTCAGGAGATACGCATTTCGGTTCTGTTCGTAACCGCTCGTGATATTATCAAGATCACGCACGGTTTTAAACACAACCGTCAGGATCGCGCATTTGCTCAACAAGAACCGCTCGCGATATTATTAGTATCACGACGGTTCTAAAAATAACCGCTCGCGATAATATTGCTCAGCCGCGAGTTTCTTCATCGCCGGCGCGCTCGTTCGCCGCCAATCCGCTGGCCTCGATGCGCTTTCATCGCATCGATCCGCTTCGCCCTCGATGCGCTTCTTCGCCTCACGCCCGAATTTATTCCTTGTTTTATAAAAGGATCATCCGCCATCCAAGATGATCATCCCCACATACTTATAAAAAAAGTAAATGGTCGCTTCTTCCTTGTCGCCGCATCGATGGCCTTCCCGGCCGCGACTGCACAGCACCTCTTGCACGTTAAACTGCGGTTATGGGAAGAACACTGCTTGATCAATGTTGTCTTCACCTCCGCTCACAGCAGAATTTGCCGTAGCAGTGATGGCCACCTTCCGCCGCCTTGACATCCTCCTCCGCCGTGTCTTCCCGGTGATCTCCCACTTTCGGCGAAGTTTATCACACATCGACATAGTCTCCAAAACGACGCTGCACGCCTCTGTGAGGCTTGCCGCCACTGGACTGTGGAATCGAGGCGGCAGCGCATCGAAGTCGACTGTGCCGAGACCCTCAGCAAGGGAAGAGAGCCTATGGGCTCAATTTTCTTGGTTCAACACCGAGGGTCTTCGAGACACTCAACGAAGCGCCAAACAGTGGACGATTTCAGCTTCGTCACGATGATCGTGAACTGTCCCGATGCCGACACCGCTTATGAAGTATTGCAGATGGAGATAGCACTTACCTTCGCCACTAGAAAAACCTTGTTTAATTATAGGTTTCGCTTTTTAATATAAACATGTAATTTCTTCATGTCATGCAATTGTATATATATACTTGAGAAAAACTATTTCACTATATCACGACGGTTCCATTATGGAACCGTCTGTGATATGTCCCATATCACGCATTTGCTTATTATGGAACCGCTCGTGATATGTCCTATATCATGCATTTACTTATTATGGAACCGCTCGTGATATTATCACCGATTTGCCCATAATAGAACCGCTCGATAAGTCTCTTTATAAGTAGGAGCTAGCCCACTTGCCGCTAGGGTTTGCGCTTAACTCGCCACTCCCTCAGCCGCCTTACTTCGCCCGCTCTCCTCCCGCCGCCGCCGACGCCGCTTATTCTTCCTGTTGCCGACGGTTAGGTATACGGTGACACCGCAAAAGACACTCAGACGATAAGAGTGTCTTTTTGCGCCAACACAAGCAGCACAACCACGGTGACGCCCAAACTCGCTCACTCCCCACCGCTAGGGTTTGCGCCTCGCCTAACTCCGCTCCTCCCACCTCGACGCCGCTGGCCGACCTCAGCCGACACCGCCCGACCTGCTATGCCGCTAGGGCCCCGCCGGGCTTTGCTTTCCCCATCCTCCTCTATTCTCCTCTAGATCCGTTAGCTTAATGTTTTTGTTGAGTTTGATTTTTATGCATGAACCTTGTTGTGTCCCGATGTTTGTGTGATTTATGCAAGGTAAAGGAAATGGATGAGGGTTGTGTCGGTGGTGGGGTCGCCACCGTGGTTGCGCTGCATTAAGGTCCCTCTCTGCCTCTACCCCCTTGCTCAGGATGAAAATGGCTAGCTAGTGCTCATGATGGATGCCGAGGGCTACTACTTGTGTGTGTGGGTTTGGACACCCTTGGTCTTGTTCTCTTGTCGATGAACCGCTTCAATGATGTTAATAGTCTTATGCTGAAATTGAATTGATAATTAGTTCATATTAATAGTCCTCTTGCTCGGTGATGTAATGATATAAATAGTCTTATGTGAAATTGAATTGATAATTAGTTCATATTAATAGTCCTCTTGTCGTGTGTGATGTAATGATGTCAATAGTCTTATGCTGAAATTGAATTGATAATTAGTTCATATTAATAGTCCCTTGCTCGTGGATGTAATGATGTAAATAGTCCTATGCTGAAATTGAATTGATAATTAGTTCATATTAATAGTCCCTTGGTCTGTGATGTAATGATGTCAATAGTCTTATGCTGAAATTGAATTGATAATTAGTTCATATTAATAGTCCCTTGGTCTGTGATGTAATGGTGTCAATAGTCTTATGCTCAAATTGAATTGATAATTAGTTCATATTAATAGTCCCCTTTTTTCATGCCGGTCAAGTTCTCCTACCTCTTATGCACTGTGCACGCCCTACCATTCCATTCATATCTTCTCATATAAGTCTTCCAAGTCGTCGGCCACTTAAACCGGCACATTCAAAATCCAAGATCACATTGGAGCTCGCTATGTTATGGCGTTGATCTTAACTGAAAGTGGTATCATGTATTAGCAACCAACAATTGAGCATGTAATTGTCTTTAAAGCCAAGAACACCAAGCAAATAAGTTGAGAATTCTTTTGAAATATGAGAATGGTTGCTTAGTGTTCTTGTTGGGTTTAAAGACGATTACATACTCAAGAATGGATAGTTGCTAATACATGATGCCACTTCCCACGGAGTACTCACAAGATCAATGACACTTTTCGAACATAGCGACGCCCAATCCGTAATTGATGTCCTAACGCCTCCTTGCATCCATACTTTTTATACTTGCAAGGGCTCAATCAAAGCGTTCGTGGCTACCGCCTCATCCTTCTCATGTCATGTGGACGATCCCCAAAGTGGCCGAGAGATCACGTAACAATATATATGTAATATATATATGATGCCGATTTAATGGTACAAGCGCCACCGCTGGGCCTTTATAGAGAAAAGTCATCACGCACGGTTCCAATGCACAAACCGCTCAGGATATAGTGCTTATCACAGACGGTTTGTGGCTGAAACCGCTCGGATATGTGCTATCACGCATTTGTGGATGAAACCGCTCGTGATATTATTATCGCAGACGGTTTGGAACCACAAACCGCTCAGGAAAGTATACATCACGACGGTTTCAAACCGCTCGTGATGACCTCATGTCATCATCGACCCATAAACTCAGATCGCCACGAAACCGCTCAGGATGACGCTTGAACCGCTCAGGAAAGCCTTTTCTGTAGTAGTGACCCTTGGCCTTGCTATCTTTCCCTCTATGACTACTGGCTGGATGGATGGATCGATAGATCTGGAGGTGGGGAATGGGGTTGTATTTGGGTGTGACTGCTGCATGGTATGTGCCTAAAGATATTTTTTGTTTTCGACACGTATGATGCAGGGTGTGCTGCTGAAAAAATACATTGATGCAACCTTAAGAAGTGTCAATCCGAGGGAGGCAATTGGTTGCCTCTTGGAGAGGATCTTAACAAATAGCTGTCTATTAATAGTAAGTCTGATCACCATCTATTCTTAGGATAAATAACACTATGTAAGTGTTTCATGGATATAGGTGAGTTTCTACAGGTTGCTGCTCTTATCTGCTTGACATGAAAACCGCAAATGTTACTAGTTGTGTTCACTGATGAGATATGAAATGAATCTCCAGGGACGACATGGATAGAGGTGAGTTTCTACAGGTTGCCGCACTTATTTGCTTTATAGATAGAGTTAACCATTAAGGAAAACTCTTTTTTACATCCTAACATGATATCGTCAACTTACCATATATTGTTATCTTATTACCATTCATGTTTCAACATATTTTATATGTTTCACTGGACTTGTATTCAAGTATATATTATCCATGAGAGTTTTGTCTCAATCCTTGTGAGAGTTTTCCAAACAGTGGCCGCCTCCTCCCTGAGCCCACCTCCCCTTTCCTCTATTCTTGATCTCTTCTCTACAAAACCTCTAAGTAGTGTCTACTTTTGCCTTTAAAACCGAATATATATATATATATATATATATATATATATATATATATATATATATATATATATAGTTAAGCATTTGTTAGCTAACTCGAGGCACGATCAATTCAGCTAGCTAGCTCGCTTCCTTAGTCGCTCATCCAAAACGCTCAGTGAAACATGTACTTACTTAGTCAATCCTGACACACTGGAGTGTACGATGTGCTTCATGTTGGGTCACGGGCAGGTTACGAAAGCTACAAACAAAAATTTCTACCACGCAAAACCAGAAGCCAATCAAGTAGATGATCATAGATCGTTACCACCGACGCGCAGAGTAATGAAGAAGGGTTGGAGCAACCGTCCAACGATAGCGATCGATGTAGTGGTCGAGTCGATCGTCCAACGCCCAAGAAGTCGATGTAGTGGTCGAGTCGATCGTCCCGCGTCCTCGTGAGTCGATCGCTCCTCCAAAGAACCTCTGCGCAGCTGTGAAGATCACGGATCGCCCTCAAGCGCAACAATCGTAGTAGCGCCTACTCGATCCACACATCCAGAGAAGGAACAACCATACGCCGGTGTGCTAGCACCAAGTCGCACGGCAGAGCTCTCAAGAAGATGGTGGCTAGGGTTTCGGTGGTGATTCACTCGTCCCGTACCTCTCCACAGCCTCATGCATCTCCTTATATAGTGCTCGTGACGGATCCTATCTCAACATGTTTGACGAATCAGATTCAGATCGGGTTTGTTCCAACCTGCTAAGTGTGTGACCAGAGGTTCATGTGTAGTTCGGTTGCTGACTCAAATCCTTTCCGATCACGGGTCGAAGCGGCTCTTAGCGTAACATAACGATTCCCTAATACACACAAATTATATCTGACGAACCTTAATGCAATATGATCTACGACCAGATCTCATCATTTACGACCAGTCATATCTTTATATGACCAACAGATTTGGTCACGCACCAGTTCCAGAACTCTTACGACCTGTGTTACGACCACTCAGAATTACGCTCACCGATCACTACTTACCGGCTTGTATATCCATACGACCAAATCAGAATCGCTCGAATCGAAAGCACCTACTCGTGTATACTCCCTTTGCCTCACGATGTCCGGGTTGAACTCTAGGTAAGATGTTGTGTCATCCATGGATCTGCTCAATACTTTCTCGATCGAAAGTGTCTGATAACTTCACGTGGTCGAACACTTCGACTACTAGTGGCATGGTCATGCACTTTCTTTATCCGATCACAACGAGGGCCCAGAGACATCTCTTGTTATGTTAGGAAGGGCAAATCCCATATCCGACCAAATACATTCCTCTCCATATTTCACAAAGATACCCGAAAGCTACCTTTATAACTACCCGCTATGGTGTAGCGCTTTGGCAACCCCTAAGAGTGCTATTACACATGTAAGAAATCATGCTGATCTCAGGTCTAAGGATTATACATCATCATTGCTTGAGACCAACTAACGACACATAGAATCATAACAATCTCAATAGTGTCTCAAGGTGGGTCTTATCCAACACCATGTTCTCTAACATGTGTCCATATTATTGGTTTGATATCTCTATATCTATGACTCGTGAAATATAGTCATCAACCAATACATATGCTAGTCTATTCATATGTGTCCTCATATGTTTCCGACCAGGGAATGTATAAGAATAATTATCACAGAAATATAGAGTTTCACAATCAAGTCACATACTTGATAATCAATATTAACAATATTATTCTTGGAACAAGATAACATATTATCCAATGTCATGAACATAATAAAATATAATCATCTCTATGATTGCCTCTAGGGCATATTTCCAACACTTCATACCTTGGCATGAAGCAAATCGTACACTCTAGTGTATCAGGATCGATGAAGTAGTTAAACACGCCTACTTTGTCGATTCGACATCGAGTGTATCGATTTGCTTCATGGCAAGGCATGAAGCAAATCGCACACTCCAAAGGTGTCGTTCGATGAAGTAGGTTGTGGTTCACCTCGCACGCTTAGGATGAACGGCCAAACAATGAAGCTAGCTAGTCAATTCGTGCATCGCTAGCTAACCAGTGAATACGAGATTCTCTCTCTATATATATATATAGGTTTAAAGGCAAAAGCAGCCACAGCTTGGAGATTTTGTAGAGAAGTGGCTATCACAAACGGTTCCAAATACCAACTGTCTGTGAAGAGGATATCATAGACGGTTCAAAATACTGACCGTCTGTGAAGAGTCTATCACAGATGGTTCCAAATACGAACCGTTTGTGAAACTTAAACTATCACAGACGGTTTATATATAAAACCGCTCGTGATAGTCACTATCACGCATTTATTACGAAGTTAATAACCGCTTATGATAGTCACTATCACGCATAATTACGAAGTTAATAACCGTCTATGATATTGTGCATCACAGACTATTCGAAAATTGTCTATGATGACCTCATGTCATCACTGACCCATAAACTCAAACGGCTCACAAAACCGTCTGTGATGACGTTTTTGAACCGTCTGTGAAGACGTTTTATGTAGTAGTGTAATCAATAGAGGCGTAGTGACAATTAGGTGATTAACTATTCTCAAAAGCAGTTGATATAAATATAGCAATCAATTTAATACAAAACAATATAATTTTAAAATCATAGGTTCAATATGATCAAAAGACTACGACTTGCCTTGGCTTTTCTCAGTTGCCACACTTAGATCTTCAAAGCTTGCTTCTGCTTCTACTCCTTGAAATAGATTGTCTAAACGAGAGAGAAAACAATAGATGAAGCGCAGATAAATGCAAAAGAAAAACAAATAAAATCCAAAAACAGCAAAAAACACTCTAGGAATTTGAATGGACTGAATCGAAGTTCGGATGAAGAACAATGAACTTTTGGAAGATTTGCCAGAAAGGAAAAAAGAGAGAGAAAGCACTATTCTGAATTTTAGAATTTTCTTTCAAAAGGAAATTCTAGATTACTGCATCAGCATGACATCGGCAAGGAAAATGATTTTCAGTCGGAAATTAAATTTCTAAAGAAAAATAAATTTAAAGACACTGACAAGTGGGGTCCACCTGTAAGTTAAAGAGAGAGGGGGGAAGAGGTTGACAGGTAGGGCTGGGTTGACAAAGAGAGAAAGAAAGAAGGAGAGAGGCTTACACATGGGACCCACATGTAAGAGAAAGAGAGAGAAATACTAACACAGAGAGAGGAAGAACAGAGGAGGTAGGCGACGTTGGCTTGCGCACGGCAGCGATGACGAGTGGCGATGAGGGAGTGGTGGCCAAGGGGCAAAATAGAACCCCGAGAGCGAGGTGGTCCTTTGGGAGGCGGTGACACGGTGAAAACGGTGGCGACGGCGGAGGTGGAAACTGCGGTTCGGCAACACCTTGGGGGAACGGAGAGGATCGCGGGCTCGGCTGTGGCGTAAGGAACCAAGGGAGTGGCTAGGGATGAGTGGAGAAGAACAGAGGCTACGGCGCAATGGAGATGGCCGACGACGAAGAAGGAGGACGGTTGCGGCACAACACGATGAGAGAGAGAGAGAGCAAGGAGAGAGGGGATCGGAAGAGGTAGATGGAGAACACGACGTGACGCACACGGGAGGCAAAGGGGGCTCACAGATGAGCAGATCGGGGTGGTGGTGACGAGGCTAGTTTTTGGGAAGACGAGGGCGGCGGTGGTCCGGTGACGTTCGACTAAAGAGGATGGGAGCATGATGTAGAACGCGTCAAGACGAATCCGGAGGTGGTGACAGTGCAGGCGGAGGACGACGGACAGAGGCGGAACGAGGCGAAGAAGAGCTTGCGGAGGCAGCAACTTCCCGACGAATTCCGACGAGGCAAAGATGACCACGGGTCCGGCGGCTAGGGCAAACAGAAGAGGTGGATGAGGCGGAGATTTTGATGCGGAGGGGCGGCCTTTATAGTGCTGGGGCGGGAGACTTTGCATGGAAGTCGACGGCTTGGCGGCGTGTCCTGCTCGGACATGAGCTGGAGATTGAGTTGGGGAAGAAGAAGGAAGGAGGAGGGAGAGGTTGGCAGGCTAGCAGGCAGGCCTGCTCGGTCAGAGAGAGAGAGAGAGAGAGAGAGAGAGAAAGGGTAAAGAGGAGGGCAGGTGTAGGAAAAAGAATGGGTTGGGCCGGCGGCGAAGAGAAAAAACTAGAGGAAAAAGAAGAAAAGGCTGTTGATGATGTAAAACCGAACACAAGTAAGAGGGCGGACGTCGGCCATGCTACGGGCCTACGTCCACGAGAGCGAGCGTAACACAAGGATTTACACAGGTTCGGGGGTCCGGGAGGACCGCTCTACTCCTGTCGGTGGCCTGCGGGGGTTCGAGGATCCCTCCGAAGGCTCACCTAGTGACCTGCTTGTATGTATTGCTCAAGAGTCCTCCCCTTGAGAGGAGGGATACAAGGGGTATTTATAGGCTCCCAAGCCTGTACAAATGACCAAAATACCCCTTAGGGTTGACTACTCTAAGAATACAACTGGGGGTATTACAGTCTTTTATAAGTACAAGCAAGGATCCAGATGGTCTTTGCTGTTTATTACATTTTCATATTTGATGATCCTGTTCATGACGTGAGCGGTCCCACTAGCAAGGATAGAGTATTCCTCCAACAGTAGCCCCCCTGCCTCTTTGGCATTTTCAGAGGAAATACCAAAGGGGCAGTCTTCAAATGTACCTTTCTCGCGGAGGTCAATAATCAAAGTCGCATGTGCCAAACTTGCTCTGATCAAGACCAATCAAATGTGTATGCGAAATAACAGGCATTAATATATCCTGGCTTTGGTCCAAAGAATGAACCGCCAAAAGCTTGTCCCCTTTGGATGTGACCCCACTGGTCCTAATTCAAACCATCCTTTACTCACATGATACGTTCATGTGTCTCCATGTGAAACAGTAGAAACTATTTAATGCACTGGGACACCATCAAACCCAAGCGCTCAGGAGACGCCTCCACTGATCGAGTGTTTGTGGGGAGCAAAGACCAATTCATTGAACCGAGCGCTGTGGAGAGGAATCCAAGGTAAAGCAGGCAAGTCCCTTTATTTTTCTCCCTTCCATTATCCCCTCACAGCTCACAGCGCTGCTGAAACTTCTGGCTCCTTTCTTCCTTATCCCTTGCTCCTTCTGGTTCTTGTTCTATGGCGTCTCTGGCTTCACTTCACTGGCGCCATCTCCCAAGGCTGCTGCCATCACGCCCGCCCGCGCCCCGAGGCTCCCGCGGCTCCCGAGGCCTCGATGTCACGGGTCTTTTTGCCGCTCGAGTAGCCCCTTCCGCGGTCAGGCGGCGCTATGGCCTTCCTTGGTGCCGGGCGCTGCCGACACGGCCACCGCCAGGCGTGGTGCTTAGGATGCACCTGCTTCGCTGCTTACTATGCCCGGCCGCCTCGGGCGCAGCTCTGGTAAGCGCCGCCGCCAGCCTGCGGCTTGCTGCGCTTCTCTTGGCGCTTACGCAGTGCCGCCGGCCCCACCTGGCTCCTGGCGCTTACAACAGGCGATCCGCCGCTTCGCTTCCCTCTGTCTTGGCGGATGGAGCAACTGCATGGGGAGGCGAGGGCGCGAGTCAAGACAGGACGCTAGGGCGCAGGATGCCCGGCGCAGGAGGTGCTAGGGTCGCAGGTGCCGTGGCGCTGGGTGCTGTGGCGCCCCTGTGCTGTGGCGCCCCAGAGTGCTGTGGCGCCTTGGTGCCGTGGCGTCAGGTGCTGTGGCGCCGCTCGCATGCAGGGTATTCGCTGTGGCGCCCCAGAGTGCTGTATGGCCCTGGTGCTGTATGCTCAGGTGCTGTGGCGCCTTAGTGCCCGTATGTTCATGTGCCGTGGCGCCCCAGAGTGCTGGCGCCCTTGGTGCCAGTGGCGCCCCAGAGTGCTGCCACTGCTTTCTTTTGTCGTATGCTAGGGGTGGGGTTGCTAGGCTTTGTGAGTTTGTCCTGCAGGGAGTTGGGTGATCTTTTTTGCTTTCTCTCGCTTTGCAGGCCACTTATTGTTTTCACTTGCAGGCGACTCCTGCATGCCCATGTGCTCTCGGTGCAAGGGCGCTCTCGGTGCCTGGTCCCAATTGGTTACATGGGAAGCTAGGAGTCCCTCATGAGCATGCTTGAGGTCTGGAGTTCGGCTCCACATAGTGCCATCTCTCTGCACCATTGTCTCCACTGCCAGCCTGACAGCTTCAGGGCTGCAAAGCTCACATGGTTGAGTTCATATGGCAAGAATCTGGAGCTCCTCACTGATGCCAAAAAATAGCTCCAGAGTTCAGATTCAGTCCTATACTCTATTTGGCCGCAGAAACTAGTGCTTTTTCTTGTTTTATTATTGCCATCGTCCCTGCGGGGTGAGCTCTTTTCAGCCAATTCATAAGTGATGATCGGTCATCTACAGCATCAACTTCTTTGTATTTTGTCTCTTTTTTTTGCCCTGAGCAACTCCAAAGGCTCACTTCTGGGTTTAGAGATGCCCACAAGACCCTCTGGAGTGTCATTAGGATGATCCGTTTTTTTGACATGGGTGATGCGGCCCATTTGTTCTGGATGGCTACTGTGCAATGTTTGTGAAATGGATGATATTGCCTTTTGAATGTTTATGACATGAGTGATGTTGCCTTGTTTGCATGAAGCCTGGAGGTTCCATTCGGTTTTTGTGGTTGATGCCTGGACCGTGTACTCATTCCTCCGTTCTCAATTAATTGGCGATTTTCTCTCGGGAGTAAATCAGGAAAAAAAAAACCCCAACACATACACCCAAATGCGCGCAAGCACGCATCTGATTCTCTTCCATGGATCTGGCTAAATGGGCTGCGGGAATGGATGTGTAGGTGTAAAGTCATGAAGGCTTATGAAGGCCTTCTAAGATCGGTCTGCTCCGCCGGCGTTGGCATTTGAGAAACTGCACTTCTTATATAATTGAATGTGCGTAGAGATGTTTCTTTGTGCAGTACTTAGATATTTTTCGCACTGTTGGTGTTGCAGGTTTTGCCCGTTTTGCCGCCATGACCAAGGACTGTGAACTTTTCCGCCGGGGGTGGGGGGACAAGGACCGAGCCAAGGTGGCCAGGACTGACCCACCACGCGATGATCTTGATGAGGAAGTCGATATCCTTTATGACGGTCTTGACGAGACGGTTCTTGTGGGAGTCGAACCTTCCTCCCTTACTAAGGCGGAGAAGGCAGCGTTGGTGGCACCTAGGAGCCACCTTACACTAAGCGACATTCGATGGCCGGGGAAGGGCGAGCGCCCCTGCCCCCCGAAGGGATACACTGTTGCGCTCAAAGCTTGGTTCGAGGTCGGCCTGGGGCTTCCGATCCATCCCTTTGTCCGGACGCTTGTGAAGCACTATCAGGTTGAGCTCTCGCACTTCTCGCCTAACCTTCTTGGTAGGGTGAGGGTGTTCTTGTGGCTGTGCGAGACTGCAGTCGAGGGCAAGAGTATGAAGCCTACTGTTGCGGCTTTTGACTACTTCTTCCATCTTCAGCGGTCGAATGGGAGGATCGAACCGCTAGGCTCGCTGGTCTCGACTATTCAGCACCAAGGTGAGTATCCTGTTCATGCCACCAAATACAACCGAGTCGTCCCGAAAGAAGTGGTTTTACTTGAAGGTGGAGGGCTTTTCTTACACCGGCAACAAATTTCAAGATTACCCAGATGTTTATCCCGAGATTCCTCCTCTCTGATGCCGACCGAGTTTGTTCGTATACATCCGAGGTCCGCAAGTGGAGCGGCGCTCGACTTGATGGAGGAGATGACCTTTCCGGTGTCGCCCTTTGATCGACAAGAACCGTGACTACTTGAAACTTTCCAAGAGCAAAGGTAGGTGCGACTTGGTCAGTCTTCTTATTTACTTGTGGTTTGTGCTTGATTCAACCTTTGAATTTTGTTGCAAGGCTGCGCTCTCCCAAGAAGGCAGTTGAGGAGGCCGACTGGATCCTTAGGGAGATGACCATCACCGAGTACGAGGCCCTTGAGGAGGTTGGCATCTTCGATGGTCGGGTGTAACAAAGATTACCAACAACTTTAAGTCGGTGATGCCTCCTGTAGGCAAGCCGGTCCCCGATCCGTCAAGAGGAAGAAGGTCAAGGTGTTGATCCGGATGGCACCGCCAGGACCCTCCTCGAAGGGTCACCGACGACGAGCCTTCAACAGCAGAGCAAGGCTTCCTACCGCAGGAGCGGTGTCTCTTGGTAGGTGACTCGTCATGGTGCTTCCAAGATCAAGACGCCCTCCCTCGAGGCGCCCTCTACCTCCCGCCGCCTCGGCCATGCTTCACGGGGAGAAGCCTCAAGATTTCGTGGCACTTCAATGATCATGTTTGCAGAAGAGGAAGAGGAGCCTCTAGCGGTGTTCATGCCATCGAGCCCGAGCCAGAGTTCTTTGGGGGCCTCCTCGAGCCATGGGACTTCTCAGCCACATCCTCTTCTTGAGCTCCACTCAAGATCTCCCACCCGCCTAGCTCTGGCCAGTCCTTCGCTCACGAAATGGAGGAGGAGCCGGAGGAGGAGAGTTAGGCTCGACTCGAGGTGGCTCTGAGGCACCGGCCATCTAGTATCGCGATGCCTTCGACTCTCTCTTCGGTACCAATGAAGGTTAAGCATATTTTTTATCTTTATTTATCTTTGTTCATTTGTTGCTCATTGCCCACTAATGTTTTCTGCTCACGATGTTGCCGAGGTAGGAGCATGATCGGAGATGGGGGATGCGCCTGCAAGGTTCAAGTGCCTCAGAGGAGAGAAGGCCCTTCCCGGCCTTGAGGTTCAGGTGCACAAGGACCGTGACGAGGCTACGAGTTATTCTTCCACTGAGTTGCCTTCCTACGCTATCCCGCTCATCGATGACGATGATGCACCAACAGATTCGCTGCCTCACCGAGGGGCGGTCGACAAGCACATGGCTCGCTGCACAATACGCGAGACGTTGAGAGTTCTCCAGCTCCTCAAGGATCGGCCGGGTACCGCTATAAATCTCTACTTCCGTGTACTTTTACGGTTATTACCTTCCTCTCGCCTAATACTTACTTTTTCAATCATCCTCTAACACCGGTATTTCAAGATGCTCCTTGCAGGCCACTTCCATCTCTAACATCATTAGGGATGAAGCCCCTCGAATTATTGAGGAGATGTTTCAGGAGGCGGCAGCTGAGGCTCGGCAGAGTGCCCCGCCGTTGGATGATGATAGGTTGAAGTTAGCAGAGGAGAGGTCGAAAGTCAGAGAGGAAAAATCATGCGATTGTCAAGATAAGCTGAAAACTACTGAGGAGAAGTTGAAAGTTTCGGAAGAGAAGGCTAGAGTCATCCGCCATGTGAATGTGAGCTTGGAGGAGGACGTGACCAAGTCCTGGTAGCGGCTGAATCACTTCTTTGAACTCCAGGAGATCACCGTAGCCGCGCAGAGGTCCTGGAGAGCTTAGGAGCTAAAGTTGCTCCAGCCCATCAGGTGACGAGGCCGAGGTGTGGGTTCCTCTCCTTGGGGAGTGAGTCCCATTTGCCGCCTGCACCATGCAGAGGATCGGTGCTACCCTTTGCAACAAAGCAGCTTTGATGTACTGGCCCTCGCCATTTCCCATCGTTGCGACGGTTTGCGCGAGGGCCTACGTGGCTCCTTCACTCCTGAGGTGAAGAAGGCGTCCCCAGAGGAGCGAGCCATGCTGAGGCCTCTTGCAGTAGTTTGTGAAGAGCGCCGCTCATCCCCCGCCCCGAGAGTTCATGTGCCTTCCCCAAGAAAGGCGAGCGTGATGCCCCAAATAGCGATGATTTCAAGTGACATGTTCGCTTCAAGATAGACTTTGTAGTAATACCATGCCAGGCTGCTTAGTGTTCTATTTTTTGTAGATGAGTTAGGACTGAGATCCTATGCAACCCTCCATACAAGAGCATGGTCACATTTGCATTTCCCTCTATTATGAAAATGTTATGACGATGTTATACTTCATTCAGGGCATGTTTAAGAAGGTGATCGGCATCAATATAAACGGTCTTGTGCTGGAGGGGCCGAAGGCTATTCCATTGAACCCGGCCTTATGAGGACAGCCCATGGAGGGTGGGTGGTTTAGCATTAGGTATGATCGCCGTGGCGCCTAATCCCACGATAGGAAGCCGCCATAGCAGAGGCCTTGCTTATGAGGCCTTCAAGATGCCGATGTAATAAGGAACACTCAGGCCCACCGAGAGGGCATGCCTCTCGTGACTTGCAAATGTTGTTGGCTTGTATTATTGTTTCGCCAGAGATATATGTTCCCCAAGGGATATGAGCGCCACAGTAACCTGCCTTTGCTTATGCTGGAGCAAGGCGAGGAGTGACCCGTGGGTCGTTTCATGTGCGCCCTGAGGTCAAGGGGACTAATCTTAGCACATCCATAGACTCGGGTGCCAGGGCCCAAGCCACTTGCGCCTCGGGTCCAAGAGACGCAAGTCGCCGAGCAGAGGCGGCGGACGCCCAAACTGCCTAGGACTTAGTTAGGGGAGACCACAGGGGTCGCACGCCCTACACACCACGGGGGTGACACCCTTGGTAAGGGAAGGGTCAAGCAGGACTTATGAGATTATTGGGTAAGGACAGCTCCTTAACAGCAGCGCGTTAGGAGCAAGTCCTTACAGTTGATTGTAAGTGTGCTGGTTAGACTATCTCCTACAATGGTGCAACCTCCTAACAACATTGCGTTGGGGGGTGGCCTTTCAACAGCAACGTGTTAGAAGGCAAACTTTTCAATCACCGACGAGCATGTATTTGGGAACATACACACAAAAGCAGCATGTCCCTTAATAGCAATAAGCTGTTAAGGAACTACCCTAGAATCAGGCGCCGCCCTTAACAAAGCAGCTGTTAAGGGACTATCATAAAACTTGTAGCGTAATTGCATATATAGAGGGATCGTGTTTTAATCTCATGTCTTCATTTCATTGAGCAAGATGGTGTTTACTCTTTGATAGGTGCCACTGAGGGCATACAAGAGGGTTTCAAGCGAAAACTTATGAGCTTATCCGCATTCCATGCATGCTTCAAATGCTTGTCTTCCAGTAGCAAGTCGGTGCTACCGATCCTAGGACTAAGGAGACGCAGAGGGCCCTTCCCACTTGGGGTGAAGTTTTCTTGAGCTGCCGGGTCGGTGACCCTTTTGAGGACAAGGTCACCAAGAAGAAAAGCATGTTCCTTCACCCCGTCATAGAACCGGCGGCCTCCTTGTAAGTGGCATGCTTGAGGAGGGCTTGGTCACGGATCTCTCAACGAAGTCCACCTCAACTCTGTGGTTGTCCTCATTTTGGATGAAGCTACAGTGATGGCCCCGAGAGCATTTCCACTCTGAGGGAGCTGGTGGATTTCAAAGAGGAGGGAGAACAGCCGCCTCAGACACGAGCGAGAACGGAGTTCTCCCTGGGCACGACTAGGAGTTGTGCGTAATCCCCATAGGACACCGAGGAGCTCCTCCGCCCATGTTCTCGCTTGAGGGCACTTGCCTCGAGACGACATCGTATGCCTTGCGACTAGCCCATTAGCTCTTTCCACAAACTGCTGGTTTTTGGGTGAGCCACCGATGCGGGCAAAGGGTGGTCCCAATGGAGTCGCAGAATCCTCAAGGAGGAGGCATCAAACTGAAAGTGCCGTTGTCCACTGTGAGTTCCTTGGGAACCCCGGCGACACACAACATTCTTCCAAAAGAACTTCAGACGGAACGAGATGTGATGGAGGCCAAGGGTTCCGCCCACCCACTTGGTGAAGTAATCCACCGATACCACCACATGCTTGTAGCCCCCTGTGCCCGGTGGGAATGGTCGAGCAGTCCATTTCCCATCGGCAAACGCCAAGTGATCGGTATGGTGCAAAGAGGGCTAGCAGAGCGTTGTGGTTGGCCGCCATCCTTGGCACCCCTTGCATGTCTTGAGGACGCCGAGGGCATCTTGCACCATCGTGGGCCAATAGAAGCCTTGACGGAGGGCTTTGATCATGCGGTTGCTCTTGGCGCAATGTGAGAGCCGCAGAGGCCCTCATGCACATCAAGGAGAAGAGAAATGCCTTCTTCTCTTGTGACACACTTGAGAAGGGCGGATGCTCCGCACTTGTAGAGCTTTCCTTGAATGATCACGTAAGCCTTGGCTTTGGAGTGTAGCCTACTGGCCATTACTGCATCCTCAGCTCTTCTTCTCCTCCAGATGCACTTGATGATGGGAGTCATCCAGGAGGGAGGAAGGACCGAAGTCTCGTTGACCTCTGGAGGTAGTTCGAGATCAGCCACTTCTTCCACTGATGGCGCTTTTAATACTTCAAAGAAGACTTCGGAGGAAGGGGTTCTCGAGAACTCATGCACGAGCCAGCGGTTCCGCTTTGATTATCTCCACGGGATCCGACGAGCTTCAAGTCCGCAAAGTGGCATTCCATCTTCCTCACTTTGTCCAAGTATTTGGCCATTTTTGATCGAGGCATTGATATGTTTTATCCATCCGATTGACAACCAACCGGGATCCCTAAGATGAGAAGGTGTCGACGCCCATGGCCTTAGCAAGGCGTGAGACCCAAGAGTAATGCTTCATACTCGCCACATTGTTTGTGGGGTTGAAGGATAAGGGGCCACGACTAAGTGCCTTCCTTCCAAGCTTACTAAGACGACGCCGCACTCCTCTCGCTAGACGCTTGGACCCATCAAGTATAACGCCCAATGCTTGCTAGGGGTGTTTAGGGTGCTTGTCGGTGCTTCATGGTCGATCGGGATGCAAATCCATTCACCACCTAAATCGGCAAGGATCTGAGATTTGATAGAAGTCCTCCCCACGAGCTTGAGAGAGAAAGGTGCTAGCTCTGTGGCCCATTTTGCTATCCTTCCTGTGGGCCTCTTTGTTCCTCATCACCTCATTGAGGGGGTAGCTTGTTGAACAAAGGATAGAATATCCTGTAAAGTAGTGACTAAGCTTTCTTGAAGCCATAAGCAAAGCATAGCATATTTTCTCTATTTCTATGTACCTTGTCTTTGTTTCTCGCCAGTGGCTTCACGACATAATATACCGGTGTTGAATTCTTCTTTTTCCTTGACTAGGACGGCGCTCACCGCGACAGGGGTTGCAGCGAGGTATAGGAGTAGCACATCTCCTGGTCTTGGACTTGTGAGGAGTGGAGGGGCTACCAGGTAGGCTTTTAGGTTTTCGAAGGCCTTCTGGGCTTCATCGGTCCATAGGAAGCCTTCTGCTTCACGGAGAATCTTGAAGAAGGGAGGCCCTTTTCCGCCGAACGTGACAGGAAGCGTCCGAGCGCGGCCATGCGCCCCATGAGGCGCTGGACATCTTTGGTGGAGCGGGGTGGTTCCATGTCAAGGGTTGTGCGAATTTTTTTAGGATTGGCTTCGATCCCCGCTGTGAGACCAGGAACCCTAGGAGCTTTCCTCCCTTTACCCCGAAGGCGTATTTTTCAGGGTTTAGTTTGACGCCGAACTTGCGAAGGTTGGCGATTGTCTCTTGGAGATCTTCAATATGCGACAAAGCTTGAATGCTCTTTACAACAGCGTCATCGACATAAACCTCCACATTGCAACCTAGCTGGTCCTTGAGGATGAGACAGACGAGACGTTGAAAAGTGGCTCCAGCATTCTTTAACCCAAAGGGCATGCGCAAGTAGCAGAAAGCGCCTACAGGGGTGATGAAGCTTGTTTTTTCCTCATCTTCTTTCACCATGTGGACCTGATGATACCCTAAGTATGCATCTAAAAAACTCATCAACTCACACCCAGCGGTGGAGTCAACGAGTTGGTCGATGCGCGGGAGTGGGTAATGGTCCTTCGGACATGCTTTGTTGAGGTCGGTGAAGTCGATGCACATGCGCCACTTGCCACTAGACTTTTTTTTACCAAAACAGGATTAGCTAGCCATTCCGGATGCCAAACCTCCCGAATGAGGCTGGCCCTTGAGAGCTTGTCAATTTCATCTTTAATTGCCTGACACCGCTCTGAAGAGAGCTTCCAAAGCTTTTGCTTTACTGGAGGGCATCCAGGTGTCACTGCGAGGTGATGCTGGATCATCTCCCGAGGGATGCCGGCCATGTCTGACGGTGTCCAAGCTTAACACGCCAAGACTGGATTTTAAGAACCTCATGAGCTCTTTTCTCCACTTCTTGGGAGATCGACTCCGACTCTAAGAGACCGTGGGTCGCCTTGGCCAAGAGTCGTGACTGTGTGTGTCCCTCGTAGCGAGGCTTCAGATAGCATCTCCTGGGGGATACGCCCTGGCGCTCTCGTGAGAGAGCGCGAGCGCTTCTTCGTGGCTCCTTAGTCTCGAGGAAGTTGATGTCGCCGAGTCAGCTTGCTTTGTGGTATAGACGGCGAAGAAAGTCTTGATCGCCTCACGGAGATGACCACGAGGGCCTAGTATCTTTAAGCACAAGTAGTTTTGATGGACCGCCGCAGTAAACGGTTGAGAGTTGCCCTTCCCATGATAGCATTGAATGGGGACTCGATGTCAACGACATCGAACTCCGACGGCTTCTCGGCGGTGATTCTCCTGTGTTCCAAATGTCATGAGGAGTTCGATCCTCCCAAGGGGTTGAATGGATTTTCCCGCACGAAACCGGAGAGGCCGATCGGATGGCAATAGGATGCCATGGTGATATCCTCCCGTGACTCCTATAGTTCCTTGAGTGCACGCAAATAGAGTATATCCGCAGAGCTTCCTCCGTCGACAAGGATGCGGAGACCTCGCAATTGGATATTGTATGTTAGTAAAAGGGCATCATCATGAGGGAACCTTAATCCTTTGCATCCTCACCGTGAAGCTAAGAGGAATGTTTGCCCACTTGGGAGGATGCTTTGAGGAGCCGCCCTACGACATTGACCTCCCATGCATTCTTTCGCTGGCGCTTTGACGATGCCCGGAGGCCGAGCCCCTATTATGACGCGCACTTGTCTTTGCGGTGCTTGAAAAGGAGTTCATGCTCGGATCCCGCAATTGCCGCCCGGGGTAGATCACCAAGGGCCTCAGACGGGTCGTGGAATTGCTTGAAGAGGCATCGCTTCGCACTGTGGATGTGATGGCGACCGTGGCGCTCAGGTCGCTTGAGAAGCTTCGCTATTTCACCAAGATACTCACAAGACTCATTTGTATCATGCCCACGATCTTGTGGTATGAACACCAAACATCCGCCTCCTTGATTTGGGTCACCTATATCTTTTTTCATTGCAGCCTTCACTGCATGCCTTCCAAGAGGGGCTTTAGGCCCCGATTCCTTCTTGGGTCCTTCCGTGGAGTTGTTCCCACGCCTCAAGGAGGCGCCACCATGACGAGGACTTTGGAGTCGCTGCTCACCACCGGATTGATCCTCCTGCCCTGCCCTCTTTCCTGAGGAGCCTTTTGACCTCCTCCCTCGGGAGATGCTTTCATCTTGTGAGCGAAGTCCCTTCTTGGCAGTCATCTTCCTCCCCGGCGATTTTTTTCCACGACCAAGAGCTCATGGGTCGCCCTCGGGGATCTCTCCCAAGCGCCAAGCAATTGAGTTCTCCCTGAGCAGCCCTTCCTTGCAAGCATTGATGACCGTTGAGTCTGGGCATCTGCGACTTGGCTTCTCACTTTGGAAAAGCGCTTAAGAAATTCTCTTGTGGATTCACCTTTTGTTGCTTGGACAAGAAGAGCTGGTTGGGGAGCATAGGGCGCTTATAGCTTCCTTGAAAATTTGCGTTGAACTCTTCCCTCAACTGGTCCCGTGAATAGATGGAGCCTTTCTTTAGTTAAAGAACCAGAACGTGCCGCTTCAAAAGGAACAAATGGAGGTAGTTGCACATCTCATTTCTCCACCTCCCCAAACTCAATTGCCGTGGGAGTATACTTCCAAGAATAGTATGGGGTCGAGTCCCCATCGAAGGCCCGAGGTTAGGTTTGGCGGAACTTTGGCCGGAAAGGAGTTTTGCAGATGTCTCGTGAGAGGATTCTCCTCCGGACGCCTGCCCTTTGCGCGCTGCGGTGATGGTGATCGAGGATCAAGCGACGACGGCATGGGCGGGGCTCTCCGAGTTAGAAGAGCTAGATGCCCGCCGGTGACGGGTAATGGTGCGAGCATTATTGGCGAAGTTGGAGCGCCCGCCGACTTGCAACTTGATCCACGGGAGATTAGTGATTCAAGATCCATTTCTTCGTGATAAGCAGGTGACCGCGCCCCCAGCGGATCCGATTGGTGGCACGGGACACGCTTAGTGCCCGCAGAGTACATGCTCTTTCTCGACCGCTTTGGCCACAAATTTCTCCTTGACGGAATCTTACGGCTGACGAGTGCACTTGGGCCATGACGGTGGAATGGTCCTTCCGCCTCAAGGTGCTGGAGGGCACCTGGGAGCAACTTTTGGCCTCACTGCTCCCTAGTCGCCCCGCCATGTAGCACCTTGAGGATGGAGCCCAAAGACTTATCGGGGAGCCGACTCACCATCTCTCGGGTGCAAAGCATTTGCCCAGTGGAGGAGCTTGAGGAGGTCGCGAGCGCCTGCTCTGTGGGGTATGAACTCAGCCCTGGAGGTCGGGCGACGGGATGAATTGCAATGGAAAGGGCCGAGCTCCTCCCCATCCAAAGGTTTGGCGGGTGCATTGGCCAATAAGGAGCCCCGCCATCACCGCCAGGGCGAGTGGAGGAGGTTGTAAGGATGTCCCCCGTCCTCCTCCGAGGAAAAATCTCGCTGCCGGGTCAAGGCCACTTGAACTCAAGGCGGTGCCGGGAGCGGGAGACGGCCGAGGGTCAGCTGAGTACGATATGTGGCCATCATGTAGTCCACCACCGCTTGCGGTTGCCTCCACCATTGCTTTGCAATTAGTGGCGCCGAGCCCCCAAGAGCGGTGGATGGCCCCGAGCTTCAACAACATTTCGCCTCTTGCTTTGGGCCGACACCGCGTCACCGGTGCAATGGAGGTGGGGACGCCGCCGCCGGGAATGCGCAGGACGTTGTTCCGTCCCGGATGAATAGTTCGATCTCGAAGATAACCCATGCCTTGGGCTTCTTCGAACGGACTGGCCGTCTGCGGCTCCCTATGCTCGAATGAGAGGAGGCCTCGTGGACTTGGAGTACTTTGGTAGGAGCCATAGCCTTCGCTGATCACCACGCTTCCCACCTGACGGCCAATGTTGATGATGTAAAACCGAACACAAGTAAGAGGGCGGACGTCGGGTCAGGCTGTGGGCCTACGCCCACGAGAGCGAAGCGAACACAAGGATTTACACAGTTCTGGGGTCCGGCAGACCGCCTACTCCTCGCTTCTGGCTCATGGGGGTTCGAGGATCCTTCAAGGCTCACCTAGTGACTGCTTGTATGTATTGCTCAAGAGTCCTCCCTTGAGAGGAGGGATACAGGGGAGTTATAGGCTCCCAAGCCTGTACAAATGACCAAAATACCCCTTAGGGTTGACTACTCTAAGAATACAACTGGGGGTATTACAGTCTTTTATAGGTACAAGCAAGGGATCCAGATGGTCTTTGCCAAGCGATTACATTTTCATATTCGATGATCCGGTGTTCATGACGTGGAGCGGGTCCCACTAGCAAGGGGATAGAGTATTCCTCCAACAAAGGCTGAAAGAAAAGATTTCAACCCAAAAGAGAAAATCCGAAAAAAGGAATTTTCGAATTTAGGAAGTTAAATTAAATAAAACCGAGGTTAAAGAAATAGCATATAAATTCCAAAAAAATTCCCAAAAATACTCTAGAACTCAAGGAACTCAAATAAAACAACTGTTAATTTAATTGAAGTTTAAATTAATCACATTAAATTATTTTGATTTCCGAAAAGATTAAATTAAGCTTTGCTAACCCAAGAAAATTCAAATGATTATTTTTATTTTTGAACGCTTCAAATAAACTCCAAAACTTGGGATGTTACAAACAAGGTCAGGAACCTATTTCAATTGAATATTGAGACAATCCTAGCCAAGATTCGATGAATTTCGTGTTTGGGAGAAAGAGGGCTCAAAATCGGGACAAAAATCTGAAATTGATTCAAAGGCTTGCTCATGAATGAAAGATAGTCAAGATGACCTTATATCAACTTCCACAAGTCCTAGCAAACTAGATCACAACAAAAGACCAAGACAAAACCCCTAGAACACAAGAACCCAAAATCACAAGAAAGAGAGCAAGAACAAGAGAGAACTCATCTTTGTACGAATTGATTGGATTGATATTGAGGAATTGAATGTTTACAGCCATTTCACCATTGATGACAAAAGCTCACTCATGAGCACCTAATCCCACAAATTTTCTCTCAATACAACTCTCTCAAACCCTAGCCTCCTCTATTCTCCCCACTTTCCCCAAATTTCAAATTAGGGTTTCTAGGCTTGGTTGGGTTAGATGAGCAAATCTTGCACTACCCCTCATATAGTGGAGGCTAGGTCTAGAGAGAAACTCTAATGGACACCCGTTAATCCCACACACAAACGGGACTCACACTCACACACACTTCTCAAAGCGAATGATGATCCGGGTCTCCCAAACCAGTCTCTTCATGATCTTGTCCTCTGCATGACCTAAACTGCTTCTCTTTTGCATTGTCATATGCCGCAGTTTCTCCAAGGATACAAACCCGATATTTTGGTAAAGATACCAAAATACCCCTTCTCGATCATTCTATCTTGACCGAGTCCAATATTGTGAAGCAATCACATGTTTCACCATGCGTAGGTTCATCATTGGCTTTCCTCATGCCGGCAAGTCTAGACCATCCGGCTCCCACCAGGCCGCCTCAACACTTGCAGCGGCTCAAGCCACTTGGCACAACCCGTTGCACCAAACTTTTCATTCTTGTCCATCTTGCGCCTTGTTTGAGACCAACCACTTCACCTGTCATCCTTAATCGTTTTGGACCTGGAGTTCACCAAACCAAGTCATGATCATCCTCGTCGTTGACCGTAGTTGACTCCAAGCATCCCAGCACAACAATAGACCAAAAATTAGATTCCGGACATAAGTTGTTTGCAACTTGACCCACGTTAGCCAAAACATGTATCATGCAACACATATACATCAAATCCATGACCCTAAGTCAAACGCACAACATCAGCACACCTCATTGTGTTGAAATCTCCATGGCCGGTCAGACCACCAACCACTGACCGGTCTACTGACCGGCCTGACCGCCCTAGCTAGTCTAACCGTGCTCCCCAGTAACAGGGGACCAGTTTGATTGCTATGGTGTAGCCGGTCAAACCACTTCCTAAAACCAGAAAACACCCATCTTTGGACTTTTCAAATAATATCTATCTAGTTTCACGTCGAATCTCTATTTTCAATGACACCTGGTGCAAATACATCCCAAACACTCCCACACAAGTGTTTGGTGCCCAATTCCCCAAACTTGCATCTTGGCCACCTGACCAGTCTGACCGTTCGGCCATGGCTAGACTCGCTCACTGGCGATCTAGCCCTTGCCACCAGGCCCTCGAGCCCGACACCGTCTGGCGCCAGCTTGGGATCGAATTCCAAACCGAAGAAGTTCTACCGCCCAAAATCTGGAATAAACACAATAAAAAAATAAAAAATGTTTTTTTAATCCTAGAAATGAATTAAATAATACCTTTTATTCCAAAAAATGATTAAAATAATATATTTAAATTAAAAAATAAATTTTTGGGCCAGGCTGGGCTCGGGCCTACTCATTTGCGACCGGGCTTCAAGCCTGGCCCAACTGGGCGTTTGAACAAGTCTAGCCATGGCCAGTCAGACCGCCAGTGCCCTAACAACAGCCAACTTTTGCAAAACTCAAAGTTCACTCCCCAGACTCCTTGACAACGATGCTAATTTTTCAATACCTACACTAGGACCAAACCACATGGTCTCTACAATTGCCTATTGATTTCTTGAAGTGAGTAAAACATGAAAGATATATGAAACAAGGATGACATTACATAGAACTTGGTTTCTTCGCAGTCTCTGTCTCTCTCTCTCTCTCTGAAATGGTTGTTGGGCTTATGTCTAGACTACTAGAATTTATCTTACAAAAGTAATGCAAGACTTCAAGTAGATGACAGTTGAGGAAAAGATTGAGGTCTAACTGGAAAACAAGAGAATTGAACACCTTGGTGCCATAAGTCATGTATTACCCAAGGGTGGAGGATTATCCATGTTTTCACTATCCTGTTGATTACAACTTTATATTATTTTATTAAAGCAGAGTCAAAAGAAGTGGGTTCGCTCTCAAGTACGAGAAATTCCCACATTAATCGGTAAAAAAAGAGAAAGATCTACACCGTCGATCGTGATAGGCCCAGATTATAATAGTTTAGATTAAAAGAAAAGAGTCCATGTCAAGTACAATAAAACTGAAATTTGGAATAAACAATAAAATAAAATTAGTAATTTGATTTCCATACGAATTACTAAGTAAAAGAGTCCATATCAAATACAATAAAAATGAAACTCAAATAAAAATAAAATAAAATTAGCAAATTGATTTCCAAAAAAATCCTAACACTACTAAAAAGGCTAATATCGATGCTCATCACGCACGGTTGATCAAAACCGCCTATATTACATGCAATCACGCACGGTTTTGGTTTAGAGACCGCTCGGTTATCGGCCGCGCTTAAAACCGCTCAGAAGAGGTAATATCACGGAGCGGTTCATAACTAAAATCGTTCAGGAAGTATCACAAACGCTATTAACAATAACCGCTCAGGATAATTCTACATATCACGCATTTGCCAACAAACAACCGCTCAGGAGAGCTCACAAACGGTTTTTGTTATAACCGCTCTGTGATAATATCGCTATACCCGAGTTGAAGCCCGATGACCGCCATCGCCGGCGCGCTCTTCGTCGATCAACACCGCTTCGGCCTCGATGCATCTCTTCGCCTCACGCTCAATTTATTGCTTGTTTTTATAAAAAAAAAGATCATCCGCCATCGAAGATGATTATCATCCCCACATGCATATAACTCTAGTACTTATAAAAATAGAAATGGCTGCCTCTTCTATTTCCTTGTCGTCGGCATTAATGGCCTACCCGGCCGTCTGCATAAGCAACTCTCGGCCAGATGTTGGCGGATGTCATGCGAAGAACACTGCTTCAACAAAGTGTCTTCACTCTCTCTCGAGAATTTGCCGAGCAGTGGACGGCCACCTTCCGCCGCCTTGACATCCTCCTCCGCCACGTCTTCCGGGTGATCTCCCACTTTCGGCAAGTTTACCGCGTCATCGACGCGGTCCTCCACAACGATGTTGCACGCCTCAAAGAAGCTTGCCGTGACTTAGATCGCTAATCGAGGCGACGGTGACCGAGTCGACTGCAGAGACCCTCAAGAAGGGAAGAGAGCCTATGGCTCAATTCTTCTTGGTTCAACAATCGAGGGTTTTCGAGAGACACTCAAACGAGCGTCCACGGTGGATGATTTCGTGCTTTGTTCGATCACAAACCGTCCAACGCCGCCGCTGCCGCCTACGAAGTATTGAAGACGGAGATAGCAGCCTACTTCCGCCACTAGAAAAACTTTGCTTATTTATAGGTTTCTACTTTTTTTTAATCTTTGTAAGAAGCGATCACCATTACTGCTTGGCCATATGAAAATGCCAAATGAAAAAAAAAATCTAGTTTGGAGGTGAAGTTACTATATTAATTATATGTTGAATTATTACTATATATATATATATATATATATATAGTTAAAGCAAATTTTTAGCAAGATTTAAATGATAAAATTGACATATAAACATGTAATTTCTTCATGTCATGTAAGTGTATATACAAGATAACATACTTGAGAAAAACCATTTCACGACGGTTCTATAATGGAACCGTTTATGATATAGGACATATCACTTAACGGTTCTATTATGGAACCGTCGTGATAACTATCACCGATGGTTCCATAATAGAACCGCTTGTGATAAGTCTCTTTATTAGCGGTCCGCTAGGGTTTGCGCGCCTCTAACTCGTCACTCCCTCAAAGGCCGCTTAGGGTTTGTGCCTACCCTAACTCGCCACTCCTCAACAAGACTTACTCTCGTCCGTTCCCCTCCCCACCTCGATGCCATCGCCCGACCCCGTCGCCATTGCCGCCGGTTGTGACACCACTCTGCACTGCACAAGACACTCGTATGATAGGAGTGTCTTATGCAATGTTAGGGTCGTGCCACAACTACGGTAATGCCGCCACCCAATCCACTACGCCGCCACCTGCACCTACTGCCTGCCCACGTCCATGGCTTGGTTCTCCTGCTCGACCTCCTGCGCTCGGGCCCTGGCCCGCTAGCTTTGCTTTCCTCATCCTCCCTCTATTCTCCTCTCTGTTAGCTTAATTTCTTTTGTTGAGTTTGATTTTTATGCTTGAGCCTTAAGTTGTGTCCTGATGTTTGTGTGATTTATGCAAGGTGAAGGAGATGGATGAGGATTGTGCTGGTGGTGGGGTCGCCGCCGTGGTTGCGCTGTACTGAGGTATCACCCTACCTTACTCCCTCTTTGTCTCTACCTCCCTTGCTTTGTGATGAAAATGGCTAGTGCTCTGCGATGGATGTTGAGGGCTACTACATATTGGTGTGGTGGGTTTGGACACCCTTGGTCTTGCTGTCTTGCTGTTGAACTGCTCAATGATGTTAATAGTCTTATGCTGAAATTGAATTGATAATTAGTTCATATTAATAGTCCCCTTGCTCTGTGATGTAAACTGAGGGCTATTGGTGTATGTGCATTCTGTGCATCTTGCTTAATTCATGCTGTGGGTTCATATTGACAAAAATGAATGGGGCAAAATGGTGGGTTTGGTTAATGCTCTCTCATGGGTACTGAGGGTTATTGATGCTGGTTCTTTATGCTTGGTTGGCTTACATGGGATCGATGTGGTTCGGATGGGGCTTGGCTGCAATTAACTTTTCAGATTTGTAAAAGTTAGACTAATTTGTAACCGTGTTCATGCCGGGTCAAGTTCTCCTCCCTTGTGTCCTGTGTACATATACATCCTACCATTCTATTCCTCGATCTTTCTCTCTATAAAACCTTCATAGTTAGTTAGTTGTTTTAAACCGGCCTCATATATATATATATATATATATATATATATATATATATATATATATATATATATATATATATATATATAGTTATGTAGTCTGACCCTATTAACACGTGATGCCACTGAGGGACACTTCTATCCGATCGAAGTGGCATCACGATAGCAACCAACCATTCCTTGATGTCAAGTCCAATTACCTATCGATTTATATCCGTGTAATTGTATATCCACGCCGCTTTCTTGCAACTGCATTTCTTGAACTTGCAGTGCTCGATGAGAGGTTGCCTGTGGCAATGTGGTCATCCTCCCTAACGAATTTCAAAAGTGGCTAGGGACTACTTAACGATATATATAATATATATGAGGCCGGTTTTAAAGGCACAAGCAACCATCGCTATATATTATATATATATATATATATATATATATATATATATATATATATATATATATATATATATCATGCATTTTGCTCGTGTTTAGAATCGCTCTGTGATAGAAAGTTATCACAGACGGTTCGTGTTCAGAACCGCTCGTGATAGATTGCTTATCACTGCATTTGCTTCTGACAAGAACCGCTCAGTGACAGATAGCTATCACGCATTTTCTAGACACGTAATCGTCTGTGATAGTCATATATCACGACGGTTTCGAAGTTAATAATCGCTCTGTGATAGCATGCATCACGCATTTGCGGTTCTAAAACCGTATGTGATGACCTCATGTCATCATCGACCCATAAACTCGCATTTTACCCTAAACCATTTGTAATGACGCTTTTGAACCGTCTGCGTGAAGATCTTTTCGTAGTAGTGTAAGTAATAATTATAATTCGAATATAAACAAATTGACAATTGGATTTGTATACAAATCCTACCAAAACATAATTGTTATTAGGAATAAAAAATAAAATAAGAATTTTATTTCGATACTTAATCACAATAATTATAATTAGGAATAAAATTAAACAATAATTGGCAATTAGATTTGTATAGGAAATACAACGAAAAAATAAATTTGAAAAAATAAAATAAGCAATTTGGTTTCAATACTAATTCAAGTAAAATCCCTAAATAGTCAGAATTGAATAAACATTAAAGAAAAATTAACAATTGAATTCAGTATCCAAATTCCAAGAAACAATAATTGAAAATTGGAATAAAAAATAAAAGAAAAATTGCAATTTGATTTACATACGAATTCCAAAGTAAAATCCCTAAATAACTAAAATTTAGAATAAATTTAGCAATTTGATTTGTATATGAACTCTAATAAAAATAAAAGTTATAATGAGGATAGCACGAATGATGTTGGAGGAAACATAAAAGAAGCCAAGATGTTCGCTTTGAAGAGCTATAAATTCTCACATTAATTGGAGGAAAACAAGAAAGATCTACGTCGTTGATCATGATCAGTATAGATTATAATGGTCTAGATTAAAAGGAGTCCGTGTCAACTACAATAAAACTAAAATTCAAATAAAAATAAAATAAAATAAGAAATTTGATTTCCACGTGAATTCCTAAGTAACATCTCTAAATAATTATAATCCCGAATACAAATTTAAGAAAATGGCAATTAGATTTGTATACAAAATCCCACAAAAACTAAAATTGGGAATAAAATATAAAATAAATTACCAATTTGATTTCGATACAATGTCCAAGGCAAAATCCCTAAATAACTCGTAATTAGGAATAAAATTTACAAGAAAAATTAGAAGTCGATTTGTATACTAATTCAAGAAAAATAACATAAATTCAGAATAAAAAATAAAATAATATTAGCAATTTGATTTCCATACAAATTCCAAAGTAAAATCATTAAATAAGTAAAATTGTAATAAATTAAATGAAATTAGGAATTTGATTTGTATACTAACTCTAATAAAAAAAATCTGAATTTTTAAAGAAAGATAAAAGTTATAATGAGAATGACACAAATGGTGTCGGAGGAGACCACGAAAGAGTGCAATGGCATTGATCTATCCTGCAAGTATACATTGACCCGGCGGGAAGCGAAGAGTCGAGACGGCGATGACGAAGATGAGGATAATATTGTGCTGCTCATCTTAGCCGTTGAACGGGGACAATGTCGTGCTGCTCGCTAGAGCCATTGAAAAGAAACACAAGAGTTGAAGGAGTCAAAGGCCGCGATGACAAGTGGTAAGTGTCGACGTTGTTGAAGAAGTTAGTGGCCAAAGAAGCTTGATGATGGGGAAACCCTGACAGAGAGGAGATGAAGTTTTGCATTGAAGACAAACTATGGACAATATGGGGCCATCGGGTAGCTAAGAGCTTGCCATTATTTGTGAGGGGCACAACGTCTCCGGCGATGGCGAGAAGATTCTCCATACCGTTAGACAATGACTAGAGCAGATATGCTGATATTAGTGAAGATGGGAGGTCGCCATAGTTAGTGAGAAAACCACAACGTTGAGTTGGCCAACATCAAAAAAGAGGAGCGACCAACACGAGAGAAGATAACATCTGGCATGTATAACATCATGCATACGTATATACATGCATGCATCCGTACAAATAGAAACACGAGTGTATAGAGGCAAAGGAACAAAAAGCTTAGAGTAGAGATGACGCAGCCGTAGGGAATAGACTCGGGGCCACCAGAGAGAGCGTTAGGTGTCCTTGGTAGGGATCGATGACATTGCATGTGTATGCGTGTTGATGTCGCAACGGTTAGCATTAAGCAATAATCGAGGAGAAGTAGAAGATAACTATGTGGTAAAGTATTGCATTGGAAGGGGTAGCAGCTAAGAGGAATTGATCAAGATTTAGCCTTGATGTTGGAGGTTGAAGCAAAAAAAGCCGTGACAACGAGAAGAGATAGAAGACACGGTTCGGTGGGGCAACCGACGTGTGAGGAAAGATAAGTTCAAGATAGACCGTCCATGGTGCATCGGTGTATGTGTGAGCAAGGTATATTCTAATACCATGTGAACTAATAAGATATTATCGCATACATAATCAACATATTGCTTGAGATTAAGTAGAGATATGTGCACGCATACAATTTTGAAAAAATAACAACTAATAGAGTGAGAATAGGGGCATGCAGCTACATGATCTATGTATGATACTGAGTTTTTACGTTTGTAAGAACTCCAACAACTTATTACGCTCAATGATTTTCTTCCATCGAAGCTCATACTTCAATTGCGTTCCTTAGGTTGTACTTTCCTTAAAGCTTCTATTGTCATTTTCCAATGTTTATGATATCTTAAATATATAAATGACTTACAAGATATGTAAATATATTCTCAAGCATTTATACAAACTTCGAAACAAATCTAGCCGCGCAAATGTGCTGGTCTATTTGTATTTACTACCGTTTGTACTTATTAATAGTCTACTTTGGTTCATTGCAATTTCTTAGACACCAATTAATAGAATTTTTTGCAGTATTGTCACCTTTTGAACTCGTATTTATAGAAGTAGCTGTTTCTTTTTTTTTTTTGCAAAAATAGACGCATACCGCATGGCCGCCGTGTGATAGCTCTTTCCCGACCGCCACGTATCCCCTCTCTGTACGGCCACCGTGCGGCAACTTGCCACCGACCGCCACGTGGCCCGATGCCCTGGAAAGGAAAAAAATACATAAATGATTTTGGAGCCACCACATGGACTGTTGCCGCATGGTGGCCATGCGGTGACACTGTAGCTTTTTTTCTTTTTTTTTAAAAAAAATCATAATGTTTGGACCTCATTTTCTATATTAAAAAATTCCTACAAACAGTATACTTAAATGAATTTTTGAGAAAAAAATCTGAATGGATAAAATTTTAAAAAAATTATACAAGTAAGTACACTAGGTCAGGAGGCTTCACAAAATATTTCATAATTTTTGGAGCTCCTTTTCTATATTTAAAAATTCCTACAATAAATATACATAAACGATTTTAAAAAAAGAAAAAAAAAGACTTTTTATACAGTGTCACTACGCTACCGCCGTGCGTCAACAACCGCTACAGTGCCACCGCACGGCCACCATGCGGCAATGGTCCACGTGACGGCTCCAAAATCATTTATGTATTTTTTTCTTTCCTCGGCATTCGGGGCACGTGATGGCCGGTGGCGCGTTGCTGCACGGCGGCTGTGCGGAGAGGGGGTAAGTGGTGGCCGGGGAAGAGCTGCCGTACGGCGGCCGTGCGGTATGCAACTATTTTTGCAAAAAAAAAATCGGAGACGGCTACTTCTGTAAATACGAGTTCAAAAGTGACAATACTGCCAAAAATTCCTATTAATATCATTCACATACGTACGTTTATCTCTTTGTGATTAATTTCCTGCGGCCTGAATACATCTGAGATTATTTTTCGGTTGATGATGCATGGTTTTTGCTGTAGCACTTGTTGGCTGTGCTGTCTCCTACTTCGTGAGAAAATCTTTATAGGATTTTGCTGATATTCCCCCTACTACTATTACAAATAGCTTGTAGTTTACTATAAATAAACAGTTTCGCAGTATTTTGACACCCTTTGCACCACATCATACACAAATAGCTGAAGCTTGCCTGTGGCAGTACTGCACATTTGGTCGTGACGGAGCCTTCGCCGATGGGCAAAAATTACCCGCGTGTAAGCTGCTCTTCTTCGTGGAGTCTTGAAGGTCCCTGGCTCCCTGTGTCCCGGCCACTACGTGAGAAAGCCAATCGGAGGAGATGAAACTGTTTCTGCCTGCATGCCGAGCATCCGCTGTAATAGGCTAATGGAGTAGCTTGCACCACCCACCAACGGCAGGCAGGTCGTCCCTCACCTGCAGCGCCGAGCCCATGTCCCACGCGCCGCATCCACCGCCCAGGTCGGTCACAAGCCACCGCCTCGGCAGCCACACGCCGGGGCATTTTGTTGGGCGCCCGCGCCGCGCGTGCCAAGGAACCCGCGTGGGCGTGGCTGGTAGGCACCGCGTTTAGCAGGGACGCACGCATGCAGCGACGGTGCGAGCTGCGGAGCGCGGACGCGCGACGGCGTAGTAGCGGCCTAGACCTAGCAGGGTAGCAGGTGGATTTGTGTACTCAGAGTTGTGTATTCTAGAGTTAATAGCTTCTCAGAGCTGTGACAAGTGAAAACTGAATAAGCAGCACAGTTCATTTGCAAGCTGTGCTGCAACTATACTTGACGAGACGCATGCTTCCAATATCGAGCTTTTTTATTTTTAATCCATTCTCTAACTTTATTTATAATTCTGACTTTTTTTGTCATACTATGACCCGTGACATAACTAAATTGTGCTATCATATCACCGACCGCGACGTAATCAAACCTGTCGATAGCTCTCTGAGCTAACACGCGTCCGGGCTAAATCCTATTATGTCAAGAGGAGTGACGTGACAGTACCCGTTTATTACGCCGAGGTCTTTGATGTGACAATATATTTTTGCCACGCGACATGCAGCTACGCATGTGGCGTGATCAAAGGGTTTAGAATTGGAAATAAATTTAGAGAGATGTTATCTTTAAATTATTTTTTTTAAAAATAATTAAATAATAAAAAAAGTTCTCCAATATCACAGTAACAAACGAGTTGTTATATGCGATATTAATTCATTTGCCAGGACCCAGGAAAACGCAAAAAAATGAGCTACTTTTTTTTCTTCTGCGCATGAGACGCTAACCAAGAAAAATGATGGGTTGCTATATTTTGTCCGTTGGCGTCTCATCATGCTAAGGCGATTCATATATTCAAACGCGCGCGCACAAAAAAGAAAACTCAGCCAGCACTTGGGAGTCAGGATGACAGGATCATAGATCCTTATCATGGAGGATAGTATGCCTCCAAAGGCCGATCAATTTTTCCGTGTAGTCAACGTACAACATCATCAGGATAAAAGCGGTAGTCATGATTCATGAACCATAAATATGTTGGGGCCAATCAACTTATTTCTGAGTGTGTGAGGCTATATATACAAGAACACTGAAATCATGATGTCATTTCCAAATTATTCTCACGAGTAAGAGGAAGTGACTCTTTCTTCTTTTGTTTATTCAAAGAACATAGTGCATATTCCAAACTTGCAATATCTGTATAATGCACTAAGGTTGTGCGTTCTCACGAGTAAGGGGAAGTGACTCTTTCTTCTTTTGTTTATTCAAAGAACATAGTGCATATTCCAAACTTGCAATATCTGTATAATGCACTAAGGTTGGCCTTGCACATTTGCACTCACCTGCTTAAGATTGCTGATTTTTGGTGGTGTGTGGGGAATACCTTTGCGCCAATCCAAACAGGCCAATGGTTCCGCCTGTATGGATCATCACTACTTTGGCTCTACTGTCTCCACAGCATAGATTGACAGCTTGCTCCCAAGCAGCCAAGGTGTACATTGGATCCAGCAGGATACCAGTTTGCTGAGCAATCTGGCGGCACGATGCGATTTCACCATTCAACACCTTGCCGAATCCAGAGTTTTTTTAACCGGTAAGTTTTTTTACTGGGTGGCCGGTAAGGCTGGTTTAGCCGAAAATTTCAATTTTTTTTCTGTTTTTTCAGATTTTATTATTAAAAAAAACAAATTAGTTTTTTTTTTTGAAAATTCATCTAAACCGAATTTTTTTGGACCGGTTTGTATTCCTACTGTCTCTGAAACCAAAATTGCTGATTTTCGGCTGAAATTCTGAACACTGGCCGAATCTGAAGAAAAAGGTGCCAAAAAAAATCAACAGTTCAGCGCAAAGTCTCAAAGATTGTCGTAGCAAGGTCTAAAGATTCGGGGACTGAATTGTTTACCAAAAACAAATCACAATCGGGATATCGATTCACTTGGAGAAAAGGTAGGTGGATATCCTCAATCACAATCAAAGTACAACTAAGAGTTACTAAATAAATTCTTTTTAAAAAAATAAGAGTTAGTAAATAAATACCCTCAAATTACAAAGTCATGAATATGTTCTGAATGTTACTTATAAGCATCTAGTGAATGGTACTAGAATTAAATTACAGAAGATATCAAACATGTCATCAGCATGCAACTGCAAAATAAATAAACATACCAGGAAATCACCCAATCCAGCGCTGCATTCCAATGACTTAGAAATGCAGTATATATTGAGCAAAATGAGTTCTCAGTAAAATTATTACTTAAGTATTGGATCGAAGCATACCTTCTTGGCGAAAAGTGCTATACCCACTGAACTAGACTATAATCAGTATCATCTGCCCCCACCATTTCGTGACAGAATTTATGACAAAGCCTCTTAAAATCAGATATCAGGGACTTCTTCTGTTCTTTATATCTTTCAAGTGTGTCAGCAAGCATGACAGCAGTTACTCTCCAATGAAGCCTGAAAGGAGAATGATCAAATTGTGATCTCTAGCAAAGATGCATGCAGAGAGCAACACTGAATTCATGGAGAAATTAGGTGATGAAAAATCTGAACTGACACGATTGTTAATTCTTGCTTCCATAGTTAAATAAGTATCTCCAACAAAACGCAAAACACTTGTCTCAAATGTGTCTTTCTTATCCCTCTTTTCTTTGCTGGATCAAATTAAAGAGCTCCTCTCATTGTTGTGCACCAGATGTTTGAGAAGTATCTCTAAGATGGGAATTATAAGATCTTTCATACCACCATTAACTTTTCAAATTTCAAAGTCTATAAAAAATTGAACAGGATGATTCTTATTTCTTTCCTGCATGATGTCAGTATGTGCAAGTACTAGTATCAAACCCACCCTAGACATACCGCTCCAAGAGCTAGCCCAACAGCTGTTGTGCCTGTCCCAGCATCCACCACGATATGAACGTTCTCATCCTTTTGAAATGATGGCAAATTAGAAAGGTGCTCCACTAGCCGCATAACACCTGAAAAGACAATGAAATTGTGTGAAAAATTTGCATGATCTCCTTTTTCTATAGGGCTGGAATAAAAGGTTTCTTTTCAAGACTAACTAGGGGAAAAGTGTAAACTTGAAAGAGTAGACTGAATACACCGTACTGGTGTTTGTATATTGCTTGCATGTATATATAGGAGTACAAGGGATAAAGTCCCTACCGTGTACAACACGTACAGGAGATATACAAGAACTCAATCTATACAATTTGGTATGCAAAAGTGCTATAGATAAGCTAACCGAATCAGGGTTCGGTTGCTTAACCGGAAAGGCGTGCACAATATATGCATTGCTTATCATCCTCCCGCAGTCGCAGCGGCAGCTCATCGAACGCAAAGACTGGATCGAAATTCATCAAAAAGATGAAAAGGTAGCCCCTTGGTAAGAATATCGGCATATTGTAGTGATGACGGCACATGAATAACTCGAACAGTTCCAAGGGCAACCTTCTCTCGAACAAAATGAATATCAATCTCAATGTGTTTAGTCTGGCGATGATGCACAGGATTAGAAGCCATGTAAACAGCGCTGACATTGTCACAGAAAACCACAGCTGCAAGAACGGATAGGATGATGCAATTCTTGAAGAAGTTGGCGCAACCAACGGACCTCGGCAACAACACTGGCGACACCACGGTATTCGGCTTCCGCACTTGAGCGTGAAATGGTGGGCTGGCTGGAGGGCCAAGTGACCGAACAATCGCCAAGAAAAATGCAATAACCGGAGGTGGAGCGACAAGAATCTGGATAACCATCCCAATCGACATCAGAGTATGCAACAAGAGAGGAAACATGTCCGGTAGGAAGATGAAGACCAAAATCCAAGGTGCCTTTAAGGTACCGAAGAATTCGTTTGATGAGATTCATGTGCGGGATGCGAGGGTCATTCATGTCCGGGATGTTAGTCTCTTAGGTTTTTAATCATGTTTTAATTACCAAAACAGTGAGTGATCCCACATATCAATGACTCATTAATCACTAACTGGGCGGAGATGGAGAGACGATGCCGCACAGAGGGACGCCCAATGGGGGTGCTGGTGAGGGGGCCTCGAGGGCGGGGCGTCCCATGCCACGGGCGGAGATGGTGGGACGGCACTGCGCAGAGAGGGGGGTGTTAAGGCAGTGAAGCGGCTGCATGGGTACGAGGGGGGCCAGAGCGACACCGAGGTGGTGGCAAGGCGGAGCCGGCGTGGAGGCCCGAGGGGCAAGGCGGGCGCGAGGCAGAGAGGCGAGCGGACCGGTGCGAACTGCAAAGGGTCTCTTGCGAAGGGGTATCCTCTCGGCCGAAGGTGGGCCTCAGCTCGGCCGCGCGAGGGTGCTTCACGGAGGTGGGCTGCGGCCCAAGCGGGGGGGGGGGAGGGGGGAGGCTCTAGAGCGTAGTATGCTACGCACGAGGTGTGCCTCGGAGCGGTGGTGGTAGGCCTTTAGGGCGGGGTTGGCAGGCCTTCGGGGTGGAGTGGGCCACGCGCGAGGGAGCCTCGGAGCAAGGTTGGTCTGTGCGCGAGGTGGACCTCAACCGAAGGTGGGCTTACCAAAGGTGTTGAGATGTGGAGATGTCTTCGGTTTCTGTCGTAGTTACAAAGCTAGACAGTGGGTAGCGAATACCCTTTGTCATGAGAGGACTACACGACGAGAGGTGTCGAAGGTATGGGAGGTGTGAATGTTGTATTATGAGAGAGAATAAGTGAATCCCCCTCCTTACATGCCCTTGTGGCCATATATATAGGGGGGCAAGAAGGGACATTTCCCTTCTTGCCCCTACCTTACATTGATAGAGAAATGTGCATTTTGGTACATTCCCGTGAGTATAGTTATACACCAATCCTATGTACGTGTCCATATTCCCTAAGGCATGCTAGGTATTCTTGACGACCCCTAGGGGGTGGTGGGGCATGACTATGACACCCCAAACCCCCAACCCCTACCTATTATGATTTACATGTCATTCAATGTGACTAGAATGGGAGCACTTGGATATTACTTGTCAATGAAAATTACTAGGAGCAACTAGCGCTCGGATGTATGATGGGAGGCTTCCCATCGTACGCTCCAGCGTAACATTCCAATACAACATATGCAACAAACTATTTTAACATCAGCAACAAAAAAAATCGGTTTTCTGTCTCATAAATATCGAAAAAGGTTCAAATATCTTCACAAAAAACACCGAAAACTACATATGTTGTTCCTATAGGAAGATGTACTCAAACAACTAACACATAAGTTTAAAAAAAATGAACATGTGATGTTATAACTATTGCAACAATTTGGAAATACAAATGCAACAATTTAAGGAAACACTTGCAACAAAATAATCCAGAGAGGACATGTTCCCAACAAACTACATGCCACATGCAACAATTGAGAAAGATGTGTGCAACAATTTGTAAAAACATCTGCAACACCAGCAAAAACAAATATTACATATATGCTACAAGATTTGGGAAAGATACGTTGCAACATACAGAAACACTTCTTGCAACAATCAAGAAAAGGAGTCGCAACATTTCGACACCTCACATGCAACCCAAAAGCCAACAATAGCACAAAAACCTGAACTTCCAATGTTCTGCACAACAAACACGATCCAATAATCCAATAGCAACCAATGCTATGACCTTACAGGAATTCCAAGAAATGGAAGAGGTTGAGAGGTCGGATTGCAACAAAATAAAACACTTTATGCAACAATTTCAGAAAGGATCTGCAACACATTAAGAAACGCCTGCAACAACCTGCTTCGACGGTCGTAGGAGTTAGCCACCATGGAGCCAACAACGTTGTGGATCCTCCTGAGCCAGGCCCTCCTCATCTCCTGTAGTTGGCCCCGCAGTACCCACCACCCCAAGCTGCAACTCCTGCTTTGACTCGTCGTTTCTACCCAGATCTGAGGCCGCAACAGCCATAAGATTCGAGCTCATCGGAGTAAGGTCTCAGGACCCCACCTGTAACATCCCAATTTTTAGAGATTTTTAAAAATTTGTAAAATAAAAATAACCATTTGATTTTACTAAGTTGCTAAAGCTTAACTTGAAAGTTTAGGAATTAAAAGCAATTTAATCTGAGTTAATCAAACTTCAATGATTCAATTTTGGTTTATTTGAGTTTATTAGTGATTGCTGGTATTTAAATTCAAAAGTAATATTTTAAGTATTTTTTGGATTTTCTGGATTTTAAAAAGGGTTTTCCTTTTTGTCCCAAAGATAAAAATAATTTATTTGCGAAATTAAAAGCTAAAGTTGAGTTGTAAATATTTTTATTAAGTTCCCAACGCTTCTAGGAATTTTTGTGTGTTTTCTTAGATTTTTTGGATCCTATCTTCTATTCTCTAAAAGCCTTTTGGTTTTTTGGTATTTTTTTGTAATTCGAAATCCTTTTTAAATCTTCTTTTCGCTTTCGGCCAAAATCCTCCTCTCGACCCACTCCATTTTCCTGCCCCGGCCCATACCGCTCGCCAACTCGCTCCACCTCCTCCCCGCACCCTCTCGCCAACAGGCGGGCCCCACCTGTCATCCTCACCCCCTCCTCTTGGTCCTCTTCTTCACCACGTCACGCCCCCACGCCGCCCGTGTCACGGCCGTGTGCGTGGATTTCTCGCCGGCCGCCCATTCCTTCGCCCACTCCTAACGTGTGGTCGCGCCATGCCCTCACCCGTCAGGCTGCGCCCCACCCATGTCGTCCGTGCTGCCCTACTCCGCCTTTTCGCCCATGCCGCCGCACCTACCGTGCCGGCCCATCCCGCTTGAACTCCTCGCTCAGCCATTCCCTTGCCCTTTAAAGGGAAGCACCGAGCGCCTCTAGCCCTCCTCTTCCCTCTTCCCCGAGCCACCCCTCCTCTCTCACCCTTGTTCGCCGTAATTTCGAGCTTGAAGCCACACGGCCGGAGCTCCTTCCACCGGCGATTTCACCGCTGGCAAGGCCTTCCCGGTGACGTGGTCCCCACCTTTGGATTCGCAAGACCGTGGCCTACCTCGTGCCCTTCTCCCTTCACTGAAAGTCCATCGGAGCAACCGCGCCGCTTTCAACCACCGCCGCCGCCGCTTCCTCCTCTCGCCGTCGGGCGCTCCGTCAAGCCACGCCACCGAGACCGTGAGCCCTAGACTCGTCGTCGGTGTCCTCGCCGAGTTCTATGAGGAAGACTACTTTGAAGACTATGCGAATTAGGTCGCGTCCTCCACTCAATTGCCTACGGGCATGTCAAATGGCCACCACGAGATATTTTGGTTCCGCTGCAAATTACCTTTCGTTGTTAAGCCCTGCGTGGCAAACTTTGTAAGACTTGACCATAAGGTTCTTTTGCTCCTAAGTAATATTAATTTGTCTGCTTCATCGATATTTATGGTATGGATATAATTACATCAATGTTGTAACTATGTGAGCTAGCTACTGATCTGGAACTAGTTTAGAATACACAAAGGGTCTCGGAGTCGCATATCCGGGGTCCCAACAGAGATGGTATCAGAGCCATATCAACTGTAAGACGCAACCATAGTTAGCATGGTTGTTTAGTCGAAAACTCCAAAATTTATTTTATAAATCAAACCAACAAGATTAACATGAATAATTATTCTTGTCTTATCTTATTCTATTCTTTTCTCACCTCATTCCTAGATTCTTACCTCTTATCTTGTTGGTACTCTGTTTTCGAATTTAAATTGATCCTTCTCACCTCAGTAATCTCTATAAGTTTGAGCCTTGGTTCAAGTCGATCGTCCATATGAGTTAGACTAGAAGTGCTTTAGTAGAGGTTTCCCTTCTCAGTTTCAGTATCATTTAGTCCGATTAATAGGACCTTCGGCTTGAGTTTTATTGCATCTTAATAGCCTTCCGGTTATTTGTTCATTGGGTTAAACCGACATTTTCCAGTTAGGTCGTTCTATCTTTCTCTGTTGTTCTCGCTCGTCTTCGTGCCTTTTCCTCTCATTTATTGTGCTTTCTTCTTCTCATCTATTAAACCTGGGAAGATTTGTGCAGATGGTTCAGACCCACAACACCACAAGTCAAGCTGACCCCGTGGATCTCAATACGCCACCACCCCCACCTCCTCCAGCCGCGATAGCAGATTAGGGTTTGAGTCAGTTCATGGCAGCCCAAGCGCAGTTGATGAACGCAATGATGTAGAATATGAACCAAATAATGACTCAACAGAACCAGACCGTTGCTGATTTAGTCACAATGATGAATCAGAACAATCAAACAGCTGCCATGCCACCGCCACCACCACTAGTTTTTCCTCAGTCAAGGCTGGCAAAGTTTATGAGAACCCATCCACCTACTTTCTCCAGCTCCTCCGAGCCTTTGGACGTAAACGATCGGCTGCACTCTACAGAGAAGAATCTTGCCATCGCCCGGTGCGACGACCATGAAAAGGTTCTGTATGCCACACACCAACTTGAAGGCACCGCCGCAGAAGGGTAGGAAAATTACTGCACCACCCATGAAAACCACTAGAGCATCAGTTGGGCTGAGTTTTCAGAAGCTTTCCACCACTCTCATATTCCTGATGGAAAAGTGGAAATGAAGAAGAATGAGTTTCGTGAGCTACAATAAGGAAACATGTCAGTGACTGAATACCTTAATAAGTTTACTCAACTCTCTCGCTATGCTCAAGAGGACGTTGCCACAGATGATGCACACCAGAAGCATTTCAAGTGGGGACTCAACCCTAGCTTGAAGGTCCAAGTCGTTGGCAATGATTATGTGGATTTTCAGCATCTAGTAAACAAGGCTATGCTCATTGAAGAGTCTCATCGTGAGCTTGAAGAATCTCATAAAAGGAAGATGATGTAGCATGGAGCTCATCAAGGTCATCCGCAGAGAGCCAGAATGAATGTGTAGCACCTTGCTCGTTCTGTTCCTCCTGTCGCCTTCAAGACCCCTACAACAGCACCTTGCCCAGCTGCCCCCGGATTTCACGGCTTCAACAACACTAACAACCAGCAGCCAAGAAACAACAATCATGCCACAGGAATCACTTGTTTTAACTATCAGCAATTGGGACACTACGCTAGCAACTGCTCGCAGAATCAAGGTCCCTCACCTATTAGATTCAACTTAAGAGCTAATCCGACTAGAACCCCTATGCTAGGAGCCAGACGTGGAGCACCTCACACTCCAGTTGCACCAACCAAGACCCCTCAGCCTTTTGGGAGAGGCCGTGTGAACCATGCAGATAGTGGAGGAAGCCCAGACATCCCCAGACATTGTGCTGGGTAAGTTCCTAGTAAATTCAACACCTGCTACTGTTTTGTTTGATTCTGAAGCTTCGCATTCGTTTGTTTCTCGGATTTTGCTACAAAGCATCAGTTAGATGTTTCGACTCTTAAAATTGCTTTATTGGTTCAATCTCCCGGTTTGAAGTTGAGTACAAACCAAGGTTGCCCAAAACTTAAAGTGACCATAGAAGGGGTAGAATTTCTAGCCAACCTCGTAATTATCGACACCAAGTCCCTAGATGTGATTTTGGGTATGGATTGGCTTACTAATCACCAAGCAATTTTGGATTGTGGTCGTAGAAGCATCACTTTGGTCAACCCAATTGGAACCAAAGTAAAATTTGAAGCCTCCACAGAAAAACATGATGGAGCATTAGTCTGTCGTATCAGTGTTGTATCTTTGAAAGATGTGCCAGTGGTCAGAGAATTTTCGGATGTCTTCCCTGATGACCTACCTAGAATGCCACCAGACAGTGATCTAAAGTTTGTCATCAGCCTAGTTTCAGGAACTACACCCATTTCCAAGAGACCTTGCCGTTTGTCGGTTGACGACTTAGTCGAGCTGAAGAAGCAGATCGAGGAGATGCAAGATAAAGGATTTGTCTGACAAAGTTCTTCGCCTTGGGGAGCCCTAGTGATCTTTGTTGCAAAGAAGGATGGTACCCAGCAGATGTGTGTGGATTATCACTCACTCAATGAAGTCACCATCAAGAACAAGTACCTTCTGCCTAGGATCGATGATTTGTTTAACCAGTTGAAGGGAGCCGGAGTGTTCTCTAACATAGATTTGAGATCATGATACCATCAGTTGAAGATTCACTAAGAGGATATTCCCAAGACAGCTTTCTCAATCCGATATGGCATGTATGAGTTCACAGTCATATCTTTTTGATTGACCAATGCCCCTGCCTACTTTAAAAACTTGATGAATAAAGTATTTATGGAATATTTGGATAAATTCGTTATTGTCTTTATTGACAATATTCTAGTATACTCCAAGAGTGAGGAAGAACATGAAGAGCACCTCCGCTTGATCCTGAATAAGCTTAGAGATCATCAACTCTATGCTAAATTCGACAAGTGTGAGTTTTGGATGAAGGAAGTTATCTTCTTGGGACATGTCATGTCTGCAGAAGGAGTCGCCGTCAACCCTAGCAAAGTTAAGGATGTGCTAAACTGGGAGTCACCCAAGACAGTGCCTCAGATCAGAAGTTTCCTTGGTATGACAGGTTACTACAGCTGGTTTATAGAAGGTTTCTCGAGAATAGCAAGACCCCTCACTCAGTTGCTGAAGAAAGAAAAGAAATATGCTTAGACGCCAGCATGTGAGCAGAGTTTTCAAGAATTAAAGAAGCGTTTGACCATCGCACCAATGTTGATTCTGCCTGATGTTTGGAAGGATTTCGAGATTTTTTGTGATGCATCACGACAAGGGCTTGGTTGTGTCCTGATGCAAGAAAGGAAGGTAGTAGCTTATGCTTCACGTTAGTTGAAGCTTCATGAAGCAAATTACCCCACTCATGACTTTGAATTGGCTGTCGTAGTGCATGCTTTAAAGATAGAATATCTGAAATTTGTTCAGTTGAATAGATGGATTTCAGATTTGTTTCTATGTGTCTATGACATGTGGGCCCTGGACCCACATGTCATAGACACATGAAGGGTAAAATCTGAAATCCATCTATCCTATGAGGGCAAATTCTGAAATCCCCCTTAAAGATATGGCGTCATTACCTCATCGGTAATCGCTGTGAAGTTTACACTGACCATAAGAGCTTGAAGTATAGTTGATGAAAAATTACAACATGGGAATCCATTATCATCCAGGCAAAGTTAATGTAGTAGCGGATGTTTTAAGTAGAAAGGTCTACTGCAATACTTTGATGATCAAGAAAAGTCAGTCAGCACTGTATAAATAATTTCAGAGGCTCAAGCTTGAATTAGTTGAAGAAGGTTACTTAGCTACGCTAGAAGTGCAACCAACCCTTCAAAATCAGATCAAGAAAGCTCAAGTAGAAGATGCAGATATCAAGGAGATCAAGATTAACATGAAGAAGGGTAAATCCCTAAGATTTTCATAAGATGATCAAGGCACCATTTGGTTTGATAAACATATTTGTATACCGGACCAGAAGGAGCTTAAGCAGTTGATACTCAAGGAAGCTCATGAAACCCTATATTCCATTCACCCCGGAAGCGCTAAGATGTATCAAGATCTCAAGGAGTTTTATTAGTGGCCTAGCATGAAGCATGAGATTGCTGAGTATGTAGTATAATGTGACATTTGCCAGCGAGTTAAAGACGAGCATCAGAGGTCTACTGGACTCTTGCAACCTTTGAACGTACCTAAATGAAAATGGAAAGAAATTGGCATGGATTTTATCACCAGTCTGCCAAAAACAAGAGCTGGCTATGATTCTATCTGGGTAATTGTAGATCGTCTAACAAAAGTTGCGCACTTCATTCTAGTCAAGACTACCTACCCAGGAGACAGACTTACAGAATTGTACATGGCAAGGATAGTAAGCGGGAAGCTTGCACCACGATACATCGAACCATTTCCAATTTTGGTCAGGAGAGAAGAAGTTGCTTATAAATTGGAGCTCCCACCTCAGTTGTCAGATGTGCATGACGTCTTCCATGTGTCTCAGTTGAAGAAGTGTCTGTGTGTGCTAGAGGAGCAGATGTCGTTAGAAGCAATGGATCTGCAGGAAGATCTCACCTACAAGGAGCAGCCCATCAAGGTTTTGAAAGTAGCAGAGCGAGTGACAAGGAGCAAGATCATCCGTTTCTGCAAAGTTCAGTGGAGCAATCACACTGAAAACGAAGCCACCTAGGAGCGTGAAGAGGATCTAAAGGCCGAGTTTCTGCACCTATTCTCTAGTCATTTTGAATCTCGGGGTCGAGATTCCCTTTAAGTCGGGTAGGTTTGTAACATCCCAATTTTCAAGGCTTTTTGAAAATTTGCAAAATAAAATAATCATTTGATTTTACTAAGTTGCTAAAGCTCACCTTGAAATTTTAGGAATTAAAAGCAATTTAATCTGAGTTAATCAAACTTCAATTAATTCAAATTTGGTTTATTTGAGTTTATTAGTGATTGCTAGTATTTAAAGTCAAAAGTAATATTTAAGTATTTTTTTGGATTTTCTGGATTTTAAAAAGGGTTTTCCTTTTTGTCCCAAAGATAAAAATAATTTATTTGCAAAATTAAAAGATAAAATTAAGTTGTAAATATTTTTATTAAGTTCCAAACGCTTCTAGGAATTTCTATGTATTTTCTTAGATTTTTTGGACCCTATCTTCTACTTTCTAAAAGCCTTTTGGTTTTCTGGTATTTTCTGTAATTCAAAATCCTTTTTAAATATCCTTTTCGCTTTGGGCCAAAATCCTCCTCTCGGCCCACTCCATTTTCCTCCCGGCCCAAGACTAGTCACCACCGCTCCACCTCCTCCCGCAAGACCTCTCGCGACAAAGTGCCCCGCCAATCATCCTCACCCTCCTCCCGATCATCTTCTTCACCACACACGCCCCATGCCGCTTATACACGTCCGTGTGTGCACGGATTTCTCATCGACCGCCCATTCCTTCGCCCACTCCTGACGTGCGGTCGCGCCATGCCCTCACCTGTCAAGCCGCGCCCACCCATGCCGTCCGCGCCACCCCATTTCTCCTTTTCGCCCATGCCGCCACACCTACCGCGCGCGGCCCATCCCGCTTGAACTCCTCGCCCGGCCATTCCCTTTCCCTTTAAAGGGAAGCACCGAGCACCTCTAGCCCTCCTCTTCCCTCTTCCCCCAGCCACCCCTCCTCTCTTGCCCTCGTTCGCCGTAATTTCGATCTTGAAGCCACACGGCCGGAGCTCCTTCCACCGGCGATTCTGCCGCTGGCAAGGCCTCCCCGTTGACGTGGTCCCCACCTTTGGATTCGCAAGAGCGCGACCTACCTCGTGCCCCCTCTCCCCTTCACCGGAAGTCCATCGGAGCAACCGCTCTGCTTTTAACCACCGCTACCGCTTCCTCCTCTTGCCGCCGGCTGCTCCGTCAAGCCGCATCGCCGAGACGGTGAGCCCTAGACTCGCCTTGTCTCCCTCTCGCCGTTGATGTCCTCACCGTCGGCCATCTCCCCGTCATTCGTCGGCGCCGCTCGGTTCCCGTGTACCGCCGCTGGCATGGCCGCCACCTCGGCGCCAAGTCAGCGCCACCTCCCCCTTCTGCCCATGAGGCAGCCCAATCATGCTCACGTGGCAGCCCATGTAGCATTTCCTTTTCCTTTAGAAAATTTAATCGACCAAAAATTTAAATCCGGTTGCTGACATCAGCTGACGTAGTAAACTAATTTCCTTTACAAAAATAAATCCGAAAATCTGGAAAATCCTGATTTTCATCATTTCATGTGTTTTCAAACTTCCGAGAGCCCGTTCTCCCTCGTTCGAACTCTGATTCGAGTGATTCAAATTTCTAAATTCATTATATTTCTGTTGGTGCTTATCTGATAATTTTTGGATTTTATTTGGAATTGTTTTATTTATTTGGCTTTGTTCGCACGTATAGATTCCGGCATTTCGGAAGAATTCTTGGACCCGACGACCGAAGCATATCAACTCTTCAACGAAGGCAAGTCGTAGACTTTTTAATCATGTCGTACCCAATTTATAAAATTATATTGTTTGATATAAACCTGCATGGCTAGTTGTATAAAAATGATTTCAGAAATAGTTAATTACCTAATTGCCATTATGCCTCCTTGATAAATTGAGAATGACATGTACCTTTGGACACCATAGGTTGGGTTAATTTTAGTTGGACATATTTTAGTACCAACTTGGGTATCGTTTATGCTTAGCCATGCTTTAGCGATACGATGGTTTCATGATCACTTAATCAAAGAATTATTAAACTTGACTTAATGAAATAAGAAATTGTGGCGCGGCCACTACTGTTAAAATTTGTATTGCCATGGCAAGGGTTGCCATTTGGTCAGGTTGAACCCAAAAATGATTTATACTCAGGCGAGTGATTGTGCAGTAAAGGGGATGATTTTAGGATGTGGTTGCCTCGCCTGAGTAGTCACTAAGGACTTAACTTTGTGCGCCATTGATTTGGGCCATACCGTGCAACCACAAGTCCATTTATAGGGTGGACCGGGCCAACTAATTAGCAATGCTTTGAGTCAGTTCTGTTTGAGTTGATAAGTAGCGCAAAAGGGGGCCAGGACGGCGAATCCTTAGCGGGCAGAACCGAATCAAAACAGAGCTTTGTAAAAACCTTGTGATAATCACTTAGTCACACACCTTCGGAAGCATGACATGCCTGACATTATAAGATGATTATCTCTTGTGGGTCAAGCTGTACAACCTCTACAGAGTGTAAAACTATTCGAATAGTCGTTTCCCCGGTTATAGACAATGCCTGATGATTTCACTAGAGGGGTAGACTTTCTCAAAAATGTTGGAATGGTTTGGATGGATCTGAGTAGTTGGTTTTTGTTGATGGTTAGGAAGTGAACGGGGTTTTCACTAGTTGTTTCAAAGAAACGTGTTTACTTACGTATTAATCTTTTAAATTGTTTTTTACAGTCTACTTACTGTATTTACTGTCAATATTGCTTGTTGCAAAATAGCCATAAAGCTATCCTTGTCAAGTTTTGCATAAATATTATTTATATACATTTCCCTACGACTTGCTGAGTACTTTAAAGTACTCACGGCTTTGCACCATTTGTTGATCAGTCGCCAAAGAAGAACCAAGGAACACCGAGTTCTACGAGGAAGACTACTTCGAAGACTATATGAATTAGGTCGCGTCCTCCACTCGATTGCCTGTGGGCATGTCGGATGGCCACCACGAGATATTTTGGTTCCATTACAAGTTACATTTCGTTGTTAAGCCCTGCGTGAAAAATTTTGTAAGACTTGACCATAAGGTCCTTTTGCTACTAAGTAATATTAATTTGTCTGCTTCATCGATATTTTGTGGTATAGATATGATTACATCAATATTGCAACTGTGTGAGCTAGCTACTGATCTAGGACTAGTTCAGAATACACAGAGGGTCACGGAGTTGTATATCTGGGGTCCCGACACCTCCCTGCCGAGATCTGGGCAAGGAATATGGAGGATTGGAGCGGAAAAACCAGCGAAGGAGCTCGAAATTCCACCCTCGATCTAGCAGCTGTAGAGCGAGGGGGCGAAACCCTAGGTCCGGATCAACACGGGAGTTTGGAATTTACCTGGCGCGGGGCGAGAAGGCAGGGATGGGAGGCAAGCGAGGTGAGCACGGGAGGTGAGAGGAGAGATGGGTGTGGGAACAAACAGGGAGAGAGTGTGCACTTGTCTTTTCTTTCGCGTAGCAGCACAGCAGCAGTCACTACTACAGAACAGACCTTTGGTCGAACTGTCAAATGGGCAATAGTCTCGGTTTACTCATACCACGTTGTTTTCACAGCAGAACCTCCCCCAACCTAAGTCCAATTATCCATTCACCACCGGTCACAGTGTTTGGGCGATGACAATGAAGTGGAAGACACGGCCGCATCCCCACCGCCCCATCGCTTCCACGGCGGCTCCAACGCCGCCATCGCCCCATCGCCTCCACGGCTGGCTCCAACGCCGCCATCGCCCCATCGCCCACGGCGGGCTCCAACGCCGCCACCGCCGCTCCATCGCTTCCACGGCGGGCTCCAACGCCGACACCGCCGCCCATCGCTTCCACGGCGGCTCCAACGCCGCCACCGCCCCATCGCCAAAGAAGAGGCGCACCCACAAGGCAGCGTCGGCCCACCGCCAAGAAGAAAGCCTCAGGAGAACACCACTATTTCTAAGACGCATTTAAACTTTCCTATGAGAAGATCGCCGAGAAATAGATGCTTGATAAAACAGATGTGGGCGGTTTCTTGCGAAAGTCAAGGCTAAAAGTGAAGCGGCGAAACCACGAAGCCAGACTTCTTCGACGTCCGAAGTTCTAAGGCAAAGGTGGACGCCACGTAAAAAGTTACGCCATGCTCGTAAGGATTCGCCACTATCGGACTATGACCGCACTCTCACCAAGTCAATTGAGGAGGCGAAGAAGAAAGAGAAGAGAGCACGGAAGGGTGTTGCACAACTCGGGAACAATCACAACAATCAAGGCCCCGCTTAGTTATTGGGAATGAATATGGTTCAAACACGAACGTGCTAGAACAGATATCCGAAATGTGCATTTGGATCAACTTGATGAATTTTTCATGAAACCGGTCTAAGCATTTCCCAAATGCTCGGCGGAGCACACATCAAAAGTGTTCCGAAGTTGATCATTGGAAGAAGGAATATGTATATGGCAAGAGTCTATACAACCCCGAGAAGCTCATGGAACTTCAGACGCAAATGTACTTGTTAAACAAGTGGTACATGGCGGCGTGTCATGAAAGCGGATGACTCAGTATTTGCGTCAAAATTAGAAACCATCATTACTCCGTGGCGATGACATTATAATGGTTCAGTTTAATGAGTTACACCAGCTATGCCACATGAACGCTCTAGACAAATCTCTCATCACCGCTTTTGTCTCAGACGTGATTCTTTCTTTTAATAATCTCACTCTAGCATATGTATATGTATAAGTAATTATCCTCACACTAGCTAGCATGTCTATACATATGCAGAGACATGATGAGAGACCTCACACGTAGAAAGGACAAGAACATTGGTTTCATTGATCCATATATCGTATTCAAGGACCCAAACACTCCCTACGATCAATGGAGACCTCAAACGGAGAGGAATTTCCTGGAGGTTCTTGATCAACCAAAAGAACAAAAGATTTATACTCTTCCCTACAACTTTGGGTGAGTGTTGTTATCGTGTGCACATTTTACTTTACTTACTCAATCCAACATAAAGATATATATGTTGACTCTATAAACAAATGCAACTTTCATCGATACTTGATTGTCTTCGATCTCTCGACGGTCATTTGCTAATCTATGACTCGTTGAGAAAACCGCAGAAGATTACCAAGATATGATAGACATTATCCGGGGTAACTTCGATCTTTAAATATTTATTCTGCTCTTTAACTCTGCAATAGTTAATTAACGATCCAATTATTGGGTGGTTTGGGCTTGGTTCGCTCAGCTACACCGTCCGGATCTGAAAGCGCCACTTCCCGATCCACACCGACCGGATGTAAGTTGTACTAGCTCCCGCATCTTTACCTTATCATGCTTCACTCACGCGGCGGGATGACGAGAGTAATCTTTTATATCGCATGGGTTCTCTGGCACCACCAGGCAACAATTTGTGTGGATACTACGCTTATGCGAGTTCCTCATGGTGTATGCAAAAGAACCCATCTACAGATGCGTAAAGTACGTAATAAGTATATATAATAAATCCATTTTATTTATTTGTTGCTATTAAATAAATCTTATGTATATTAATACTTCTTTCGCTTAATGCAAATTGAAGGAGATATGGTTGAAGGAACAGTGTTGGATATGGACCGCCTCAAAGGAATTCAAGAGACAATCGCAGGATTTCTTAATGAGCATGTCCTCAAGCCCTACACCGAGTTCTACTTTAACCCGTATGAACAATTGAAGCCAAACCAGACTTAACATTTGTATGACATTTAAGTGGAGGACAACATTTGTGTTGTAAATACCAAGGATGCATGAATAATGTTGTAAATTTTATGTGCATATATATATATATTATACATATATATAGCTCCATAATATATATAGTTTCATACTTTATTTGTGTGTAATAATGTTCCAAACTAAATTATATGTGGGCGTATACATATATTAGCAGCGAAGAATACGATTTGAAAACCTAATGTAATTGTAAAACCAAAATCAATAATAAATTGAAATGGAAACAAAAAGAAAAAAAACATTTAGTCCCTTGGTAATACCAACCGGATTAAAAGGGCCAGCCCTGCGGGCTCAGCCTCAATGATTTTAGTCCCTGTTGGTATTACCAACCGACTAAATCGTTTTAGTCCCGGCCTGGGACCGGGACTAAAGGTGAGACATTTAGTCTCGATTTCCTAGTCCCGCTCTATAACCGGACTAGAGGCCCTTAGGCCTGTGACCAAAGGTCTGCTCTGTAGTAGTGAGTGGAGCAGCGTATGCATTTGGATTCATGGGTCACCGTGAGATGGCGAGATCATGACAATCTCATCTGATCTCATGGGAGCCGTCCATCCAATATAGAATGGAGGATGGAGCGTACGAAACAAAAACGCTATATCGAACGCACGGCTCGTATCATTACCCGGCTCGTATCATTACCCAAAATTACCATGAACAAGAATGGGATTTCTTTGTGTTCATATTTTCCTCTACAATTGTACTGACGGGTTTAAAACCAATTGTTATATGCAGACTATTGCACTTGTTGGAGAGTGGTAGTGGAAAGTCCACAGTAATTGCTTTGCTGGAGCGATTCTACGATCCAGATTCTGGTACAATCTCACTAGACGGGATAGAACTCAAAAAACTTAAAATTGAGTTGGTTAAGAGACCAAATGGGACTGGTAAGCCAAGAACCAGTACTTTTCAATGACACAATTCGTGCCAACATAGCATATGGAAAGCAAGAAGTAAGGAAGTAACTGAAGAAGAGATTATCGCTGTCGCCAAGGCAGCCAACGCTCATGAGTTCATATCGAGCTTGCCTCAGGGATACAACACTACTGTTGGCGAGAGGGGAACACAACTATCTGGTGGGCAAAAACAACGGGTACCTATTGCAAGAGCCAACTTGAAGGACCCTAGAATTCTACTCGACGAGGCAACAACTGCCCTGGATGCTGAATCAGAGCGTATTGTTCAAGATGCATTGGACCAAGTGACGGTCAGCAGGACCACCATTGTCGTAGCACACCGTCTGTCCACGATCAAAGGGGCACATATGATTGCAGTCATCGAAGATGGTTCAATTGCGGAGAAGGGAAAGCATGAATCCCTCATGGGCATCAAGGATGGAGTTTATGCGTCGATGGTTGAACTACACTCGAAGGCGGCATAAGGTGATATGCAGATATTTATTTGCTTCTTTCCTTTTTGTTTTTGCAACTACATGCTGAAATATGCATGTGGTATTTTGAAGTACTAGTCATGCAATGTAAAGAAATGTTAAAGACTAATCGCCTATACTTCTGGTCTGGTTAGGCCCAAGACATCAAGGTAATATTGCCTCAGCATGTGTTTCAGTTGTTCTGGGGTACTAGAGATCCATGCATTAACAGTACAAAAGGCATACCCCTCTAGTCACTCAACAACTATCTACAGCGATAACTAAGGAAATGATGAACAGCAACATCTCTAGTCTACAATTCCACCAGCCAAAAAATCGCACAAATACATGGCCGAAAACCTCACAACAAATTTGCACACAGCAGTGAGCTATCACCTCCAGATTTGCCGGAAAGAATAAATTTGGATCAAGTGCAGCTACCAATTTGCGATTTTGCGCGAAATAAAGACGTGGCGTTTGTAAAATTTAGAGCTGCGTACCTTGGTACAGCGAGGTCGCCTTCCTGTCGTCCTGGACCAACGGACGCCAAGCTAGCCGCGGCGATCGAGTTGGTGCCTGCCGGGACTCCGTCATTCCTAGCCTTAGGGAGCCAGCTGGCCGGTGGAGACGGGCTGTTTGGCATGGTTACTGTTTTTCTGAGAAGCAGTTTTGGCGAGGCTGAATGGCTAAGTTGAAAACGTTTGGCGTTTGTTGTTTGACAGTTTACTTTTTAGGAAGGATGGCTGGAGCTTTTGAATTGAAAAATATCTGAAATGGCCGTAAGACAAATAATGGCTCGTCGGATGTTGTTTAACGGACATTATGAGTGGATTTGATTTTTTCCACGTTCGCATAGAAAAGTAAGCATTAAACTTACTAAATAAAAATGAATGTATTTAAAATTACCACGTCAATTTTATGCAAACATAAAGTATGATATTCTGAACTGAATAATTTTTAAACCGAAGCTGCAAACGCGAAGAAGTATTGGTTAAAGCTACTCCTCGACTCAGTTCCAGCCACCAAACCAAAAAATCTTGTAGAAAACGCTTGTACATTTGCAGTCTAAAAAGATAGTAGCATCATGGCAATCCATCACACTACTCCAGGCTGCTCTTTTCGCGTTGGTGTAAAACCGTCAGGAAAAAACGAATAACCGCCGCGAATAATTTTCCCAACGGGTAACCGCCAGGCATTAGCCGTGAGGAGTCCTCCGACGCGGATGTCTGAAATGCCTGACAGCCACCCGACAGGAAAATAATTTGCGACGGTAATTCCCGACGGTGACCAACAGGGAACTTACCCTGTTGTCGGGGTTGGCCGCTAGTCCCGACCCGTAATCCGTGTCGACCACCTGATAGGGAAATACCGTCGCGGATGTAATGCGCGATGGGCGTTGAAACCGACATTAAAAATTCAATGTTTAGTGACGGTCTAAACCAACAAGAAAAATTCTAGACAGGAATCGCTGCTTTGCATAGCCAGTAGTTGCATCAGCGTTCAGAAAAATATTAAACCATCAGGAAAATTGGTGAACAATATCGCTGGATAGCATAGCCACTGGTTGCATCAATGTCTGGAAATACATTAAACCGTCAGGAAAATTGGTGAACAGTATCGCTGGTTAGCATAGCCACTGGTTGCATCAGCGTCCGGAAATACATTAAACCGTCAGGAAAAATAGAAATGGCTTAAAACAGTAAATTCTATATTAGAAGCAACCTCTAGCATTTACAGTAAACATAACCAATCTCATACAATGAAATATAAATCAACCAGACACATAACACATTCACAATTCAATATAAACCATTCTTCCATCAGAACCAAGTCTTATCATACAATCAACTAGTAATAGTACGAAATTAACAAGCGCCGAAGCTTGGTTGCATGCATAAGTAAATAGGTTCACAGTACAAGCTAGGTTGCACAATAGGCCTCATGTTGAGCCAAGAGACAAGTCTTTCATCTACAAAGTTGCTACCATATTAAAAGACCAAAAGATAAGTCCAAAAGCCACAAAGCAAAAAGAGAGTCAAGTTGTGGCTACAAGTCTGATGGCACCAGTGGCATGTTTCTTAGGAAGTTCCATTGTTAGGTTGGTCTACGCCTGCATTGTCAGCTGCGTCGTTGTTGGGAACCTGAGAGATGGTGTTGCCATTGTCCTCGCCACCCACGTTGGCATCAACTACTTGTGTGCCCCCAATGTCCTCGTCGAGGATTTCATGGGCTACTTGCAAGCCCACATACGAAGAGCCAGTTCCCTGTAGCAAGCCATATGTACAATTAGTAAAAAGCTACCATGCATGACTCCTGTCCTTATGAAATGACAAAAACCGAAAATAAGTAGAAGAATCCACCATCCCTTGCTTCATTTTTATCCCCTCTTCTTTCTCATGTCTCCAATCATAGCTCTTAAGCATTAAATGTAAACAAACAGTGATGAATTATCAATCATAATAGTGATGTAAACAAAAATATATTTCTTTATATAATTGTCAAGTTGAAACTTAATATATTTCTTTATGTAATTGCCCAATTGCTATAAGCTAGGAGGTTATGCCCAGGTGGCATTCCTTGGTACCTTACCATCAATATAGAACTAAGAATGTGGTTATGCCCAGGTGTTACATTAATCAATATGAAGCTTGTGAACTGCTGCACTGCTTGGTAGCATTCTGCCATACCAAAAATAATTAGTTCTCTAGATGAACATTTCATCCAAACGACAAAAGATGGAAGATTGTTTGTTGGAATATTGGTTTAGAGACAATAAAATATTCTTGCAATGTAGTAAGTCTTCTAACCTGAACTTGACTTGGTGGTTGACGACACATCATCTCGGCGGGTGGTTCTTCTCCGAGCATCTCGAAAAGCATCTGCATTTCGAAGACAACAAATTAAAGATTGATTATACATGACAAATTCATTGATATATCTCAGGGTTCACATTACCGATTGAAAAAAAAAACAGAGGGTAGTGATAACTCCAGTTACCGTCGGTAACCGGAAATTTTGGTCAATTTTGGCCGGAATTTTAAAAAAAACTTATTTTTTTGGACTTTAAATTTAAAAAAAATCAAATTCGAACAAAATTCAAGCAAATTCGAATTTTTTAACAAAATTCATCAAAACCGAAATTTTCGGGGCTGATTTGAATTTTACCGGCCTCCACCGGTAACCGCCGAAATTTTAGCGAGATTTTTTTCACTGATATATCTTTAGTTAAAGTTGTTACCATTATCATCCGCCCTTGCATTTCTTGTCGCTGTTGAAGCTCTGCATTCTCTTGGAGCAAAGCTCGATAAGATGGGGTGTTGGATGGCCTCATATTTCTTCCTTTAGCAGCTGCTATAACATCAGCCTTCTTCACAGCACCATTATTTATAGATAGGCGGCCATAGGGTAGGCCCTCACCAATAGTGTACAGAACTTTTCCATCCAAGTCGTGCTGCTCTGAATCTTCTGGGTGTTCAGAGCTATTTAGTGTTGCTTGGTAGTTATTCTACAAGTCAATTGAAATATTTAAGTTTGTCGAAACACAATGAAAATAAACCATGCAATGCATATCTGAAACTACTTAGGAGAATAGCAATAAGAAAATCAGCAATACATGCTCTTACCATAAATAAGGACCTGCAGTTATAACTTATAAACATTGCTTAAAGAAACAATGGTAAGTACAAAAGAGTAGGTATCTTAAGAAAAACACAACCAGCAGTAGACAGCTTGCATGCCACTAGCAGCAAACAAGCCAGCATAGGGTAAAATTCATGTCATCAGGGCAAGGAGGGGCCAGGCCACAGACAGCCACAGCTAGAATAATGTTTACCATGTGATGTTGTGCTTTTTGGCTTCTGACTGCAGCACTACTTCCACTGCTATCCATATTTTTTATTCCTGACTTCATTACGGCACATGTGTTTAATCCAGTAGCCTTGTCAGGGCCAAACTTCTGTTCCTATAAGAATTAGGAATTCATTAAACACATTGTATTTCACTAGTGGATTATATTCCAATTCTATACAGTGGGTTACTTTGAATTAGTTATGCATTTTTGAAGTTATTCTATTTTGGACCGTCCGATCGCGATTCCATGGTCCTGATTGAGTGAGCTGTTCGGATGGTCTGAATGGCCCAATCGATACGGACGGCCCGATTAAGATCTAACGGTCCAGATTGTGTTGGCCGTTCGAACGGTCCGAACTGCCCAATCGATCTGGACAGTCCAATTCGAATCCAACGGCTCCCATGCAACTCAGATGATTCACGTTTAAGTAGGGAGTTAAAAATAGCAAATAAAAATATAAAAATATAAAATTTTTCATAGAAGCTACTGGGATGATATGGATCCCATATAAATTTTGAAAACATACTGTTCACGATTAAAATACTTAATTTAACATATTTAAACCGACAAGGTTTAAATAAGGACATACAAATTTGTTAAGGTCAAACTGATTTCTAAAAATTTGACAAAAAATATTTCAATTCAAGATAATTAATGTAGTATTTGATTAAATTATTTTCTAGGGTTGTTTAGAAGCATTTACTATAGTTTTCCTTTCGGAGTTTCTTTTCAAGTGAGAATGAATCCTTTCTCATCATGTTTGGACATAAGGATTACATAGATAAATAGAAAATAAAATTGTAAGACCAAAATAACTTGGTTCACCTCAATTGGAGTTCAGATGAGTTAGTTATGAATTTCCAAAGTTAAAAGCATTTTGTACTGTACAAAACATTTGGTTTTGGATTAATTTGCAAAAACTATAATTTCTGGGGTTGAGATAAGTTTGAAACCAATTCCAAACTAAAGTTCACTTAAAAAAATTATCAAAATTGGTTTCACTTGATTTGGAGTTACTTTGAATTAATTATGCATTTTTGAAGTTATTCTATTTTGGACCGTCCAATCGCGATTCCACGGTCCTGATTGAGTGAGTTGTTCGGATGGTCCGAACGGCCCAATCGATACAGACAGCCTGATTAAGATCTAACGGTCCAGATCGCATTAGCCGTTCGGACGGTCCGAACGGCCCAATCGATCTGGACAGTCCAATTCAAATCCAACGGCTCGCGTGCAACTCAGATGATTCAGGTTTGCCTAGGGAGTTAAAAATAGCAAATAAAATTATAAAAATATGAACAAATTTTAGAGAAGCTACTGAGATGATATGAATCCCATATAAATTTTGAAAACATATCTTGTTCATGATCAAAATACTTAATTTAAAATATTTAAACCGATAAGGTTTAAATAAGGACATAAATTTGTTAAGGTCAAATTGATTTCTATAAATTTGACAAGAAATATTTTAATTTAAGATAATTAATCTAGTATTTGATTAAATTATTTTCCAGGGTTGTTTAGAAGCATTTACTTTAGTTTTTGTTTTAGAGTTTCTTTTCAAGTGAGAATGAATCCCTTCTCATCATGTTTGGAGATAAGGATGACATAGATAAATATTAAATAAAATTATAAGACCCAAATAGCTTAGTTCACCTCAATTGGAGTTCACATGACTTAGTTATGAATTTCCAAAGTTACAAACATTTTGTAGTGTAAAAAAACATTCGGTTTTGGATTAATTTGTAAAAACTATAATTTCTGGGGTAGAGATAAGTTTGAAACCTATTCCAAATTAAAGTTCACTTACAAATAAAATTATCAAAATTGGTTTCACTTGATTTGGAGTTACTTTGAATTAGCTATGCATTTTCGAAGTTATTCTATTTTAGACCGTTTGATCGCGATTCAACGGTCCTGATTGAGTGAGCTGTTCGGATGGTCCGAACGGCCCAATCGATACGGACGGCCCGATTAAGATCTAACGGTCCAGATCGCGTTGGCCGTTCGGACGGTCCGAACGGCCCAATTGATCTGGACAGTCAAATTCGAATCCAACGGCTCCCGTGCAACTCAGATGATTCACGTTTAAGTGGGGAGTTAAAAATAGCAAATAAAATTATAAAAATATAAAAAATTTCAAAGAAGCTACTGAGATGATATAGATCAAATATAAATTTTGAAAACATATTGTTCACGATTAAAATACTTAATTTAAAATTCTTAACCGACTAGGTTTAAATAAGGACATACAAATTTGTTAAGGTCAAACTGATTTCTATAAATTTGACAAGAAATATTTTAATTCAAGATAATTAATCTAGTATTTGATTAAATTATTTCCTAGGGTTCTTTACAAGCATTTACTTTGGTTTTTGTTTTCGAGTTTCTTTTCAAGTGAGAATGAATCCCTTCTCATCATGTTTGGAAATAAGGATTACATACATAAATAGAAAATAAAATTATAAGACCAAAATAACTTAGTTCACCTCAATTGGAGTTCACATGAGTTACTTATAAATTTCCAAAGTTAAAAGCATTTTGTAATGTACAAAACATTCGGTTTTGGATTAATTTGCAAAAACTATAATTTCTGGGATAGAGATAAGTTTGAAACCTATTCCAAACTAACGTTCACTTAAAAAGAAAATTATAAAAAAATTTGGGATCACGATTCGACAGTTCTGATTGAGTGAGCTGTTCGGAGCGGTCCGAACGTCCCAAGCGGCGTGGACCGTCCGATCTAAATCGAACGTCCGATAGCAAATATGTGGCGCGGCAACGAAAATGGGGCACAGCAACGAAATTCCTGTGGATACACGTAAACCGACGCGAATGATAATTTTCCTGACGATTATATATCAAACCGTCACAAAAAACTTCTTGCATCCTTGTCGGTACATCCAAACGGACGTGAATGATAATTTTCTTGACGGTTATATATCAAACCGTCACAAAAACTTCTTGCATCCTTGTCGATACATCCAAACCGACGGTAGCTAAATCATTACTCTCGGTTCACTACACGTCCGTCGGGAAAATAGAACTCCGATAAGAAAGATCGGTTCTCCAGTAGTGTCATGTTGATAGTATGAGCTAGTTTTTGTTATAACGTGGGGACACAGGGTAAAAATTGATCTACATAACTTGTGAAATTACTCCGGAGCCTGGAGATCGAGTTGACATTCGATCCAACACACGTACTGTATCACAAAGGACCAAACGAACGACATATGAGCTGAAAGGGACACACGAGCATGCTCATGGGGGACTTCAGTTTAATCACCACGGATACGAAATTAGTCAATTATAACCAACTGTTGTAAATTAAGCGGTTTTAGCAAACACTCGGAATTAATTCCAGAAGTATTTAAATGACCAAATTAACATATGCACATGTAATTTCTCTAAATCATTTAAAATGAATAATATACTCAACACATACACCATGTGTACAAACAAAATCAGCATACAGCTAATATTTAGAAGATTAATTATTGCTCTCAGAAGGCTAGTTGCACAAGATACAATCTTGACCATCACAGCACTCATGTCAATATTCTTCATCAATTGAATATAATAATACTAAATCAGACTTTGAGCTCAAAATTCAATGCTTTACTAATATGTCAAGAATTATATCAAGATAGCATATTAAACTTTTAGTCAACAAAGGATCTTGAGATTAACAGTACGTGCAAAAGAACACTATTTCAGCATATTGAATTTTCGGCAAACAAAGAATTGAATATCTGACAGAGCATAGGAATCACTAACTTCAGTAGATAAGACAATCTGAAAATAGAAAATCAGCGATATCACATAGCACAAAAGATGATCAAGTTCTGTTTAGTCACAAATTAAAACTAACGATGTCGAATCATCTTGACAAAAACAAAATGACAAATATAAGCAAATCTAATTTAGCTCAAGTCTGATCCTAGTTACCAATTCAATTTCATAATATGACAGCAATCATCATTGAGCTATTATCACAAACCAACAAATACACTTGCAATATCTCCCAGTACTAATATCAAACCAATTTCAGATTTTGACAAGTACAACTCATATATGCAAAGTGAAGTGCAAAATGAATTACAGAGATACTCACAAAGCCAATGGCAATCAAAGCCACTGAGAAGAACTGGGCAAGGCACATCGAAAGACACTGTCTCAGAAAACCAAGCGCTTCGCTGTGCCGCGCAAAATAGACGAGGTTGACGGAGATACAGTGCCGATCTTCGCAATCCGGGACACACCAAAGTATGAAGCTAAGGTATAGGAGTATGCCGCACAAGGCAAGCAAGTATGCACTGGCCGAGTGCACTTCACTACCGAGTACTAGAACCGAACCGACAGCTTCTTCTCCCTCAAGGTCAAGCCAAAGCCGACCACAAGAACTCCAATCGCACAACACCGAGGTTCCTTTCAAGTACCCACACACAGTGTATTGCGCAAGAAGGAAGCCGACCGGATGCGCACAACAGAGAGATCAAGAGTTCACTACCGATGGCATAAAGGCAACCACGACGGCACAAGAACTCCAAATCCCCTCAAAACCGAAGTCAAAATCGGAGAAGAAGAAGCAATCAATCAAAAGGGGGAAAACCTGATGTATTTGATTCTCTACCACCGAAAAAAATCGAATCCTAGAAAATAAAAGGAGAGGAAGAGCCAAGAGGAGGCGGCGCGGCTGCAGCGAACAGCCCACGCCCAAAGCGCCCGGACTGCCCACGCCTCCAGCGCCCGCACGAGCGCCACTCGGCAGAGCTCCACAACCGGCCACATGAGAAGATAGGGTTGGAGACAATTTCTTCCCCTTGTTCATTTTCTTCTTTTCTCGAATTGAGGAATTACCAAAATACCCTCAAGAACCAACACAAACAGCAGAGTTGCCCAAAACAAAACCAAGCATCTAAGTGAGGCAGTAATCGCTTTTATCGTGTTTAACAAATGCGATTGATGTACTGCAAATTGCCTGTATCTGTATTCATAGAAACAATCCACACACAAAATCTGTTGATATAGTTCCAAGTTTTCGGATTTGACATTTCTGTATTCAGCTCGTGGCATTTGATAAAGTGGAACAATACATGTAACACAGTATTGCACAAAAACAGGACGCAAAATACAGTCAAGAGTAGTAAGGTACTGGCAACATACCCAACTGAAACTCATTCAGCAGGATGCTGGCTCTCAGGGGCGTCACACTCGTCGAGCAGCGCTCGGTTGTTATGCTCTGCGGCACTTACAGACGGCAATATGGCACGCCTTGGCACTGCAGATCGCGACCTTGCTCCACTGCTGTCAGACTCAAGCTGCGATCCTTCCTTCACGACTGGCAAGTCTGTCCTCACCCTCGCACCCATCTTCCAACGCCACCGCTTCTAGGGTTCTCTTATCATCTCAGGGTACCTCATCTCTACACCAGGCGAAGCGGCTCCTTCTTTACATTCCAGCGATCAGATGTAGTGATTGCAACCGTGTATCCTGCGATCAGATGTAGTGATTGCAACCATGTATCCTGACAAAGCACCCTCCAGTTCTTTAAAGTTAATGCCATTCTCTTTCAAAGTACCTGCAAATAAGTCCATTTTTATTCTGAAAATACATATCATTCCTCTCTTTCCATATGCACCAAATCACAGCCGTGGTAAACATATTCAACACTACATGCTTTTTGTAACAAATCCACCATTTAACTATAGATTCAAAATCCCCACCAACATCCTTACCAAATATCTCAGAGACCTCCCTCCAAACCTGATTTGTCATTGCACTTTCAAAAAAGACAGATTCCTTTTCACTGCAAACACATGCAATTCTCATTTGCTACATGTTGTCTCTTTGCAAGGTTGTCTCTTGTCAGAACCTTATTATTAGTTAACATCCACAAGAAAATATGAAATCTAGGATGAACATTAAGCTTCCAAACTAAAGGAGTAAAAACAGGTAGAATTCCTCTAAAGTTAATAACAGCACAAAAGGACTGAACATTATAAATTCCTGAAAAATGAAATTTCCACGAAATGTTGTCATCGTCATCATTAAACTGTAAAGAACGAGCAATACTAACCACATCTAACCACATTTGCATGACTCATCTCATCTACACATCTCCGAAAAGTACATTTTAAATCAGACCCATCCCATAACTCAGCTACAGAGGCTCCTTTTTCATTGACAATCATATATAACTCCCAGAATTGGATTGCTAAGCTAGAAGACCCAAACCAATGATCCTCCCAAAAGTGAACCTTTGCACCTATTCCTTTTTTTTTTTACATAAAACCCATCTTAGCAAGTTAGCAGCTTGATAAGCCCAAATAACTCCCTTCCAAAAAGGAGAGGCATTAACAGAATTGCGGGCAAAAATATTTGGATTATCAGTTTTATACTTAAATCAATAATCATCCTCCACATTTTAGTTTCATTGATATCTCTTGATCTAAGAGGCTAACAGACAAAGATTGAGTTCCCACAAATTTGGAACACACATACCTCCATAGCACTTTCTCTGGCAAATGATCTGCCAATTAGATCGTGGTGGCGACGCCGCCAAGGGAGGAGGAGGCCAGCCAGGGCGGTGCCGTGGCTGGGGCTTGCTGGGGTGGGGAGGAGGAGGGAGGCCGGGGTGGCGGCGCCAAGGTCGGATCTCGCCGCAGGGAAGGCGGAGGCGGCGCGCGGCTAGGGTTCGAGAGGCGGGTGGGGAAGGGGAAATTAGCTCAGTGACATCGCGTTAGAGTATAATTGGATGAACGACATTCCGTTCGTGACGCACTGGAAAATAACATCGCGAACACCGAAAAATTAGACGAATGCCATTGTCGCCAGTTACTTCCGTTTCTAGAATTTTTTAAATATAGAAACAGAGCTAAAAGAATTATCAATTTTTTTGTGGAGCCTCCCGACACAGTTTAATTGCTTGTGTATTTTTTTTCAAAACTTTATACGTTCTGATTTTGTCTCTAAAATTCATTTAAATATAATGTTTGTAGGAATTTTCTAATATAGAAAATGAGGTCCAAACATTATGAATTTTTTAAGGCTCCTTTTATAGTGAACTTGATTGTGTAATTTTTTTAAAATTAATTAATGCAATTTCATAATGTCCTTACATTATGAAATATTAGACTCCTCACACCGTGGACATTATGAAATTGCATTACTTAATTTTGTAAATTTATGGAAAAATTACACAATCAAATCCACTATGTAAGGAGCTTGAAAAAATAATTTCATAATGTTTTGACCTCATTTTATATATCAGAAAATTCCTACAAGCAGTATACTTAGGACGGCTTCCGACCTCCCCAGGTTAAAAACGGCTAAAGAAAGTCACCGTTTAGGATGGCCTGGCCACATATTTGCCATATTCCTTTCGCCCTTCTACCGTTTGCTGGCCTGACAGCCGTCTGAAAAACTAAATTAAGGGTTTAGATTGCTTGGGCTCATCCTATGATGGCTAGGTTTTTTTAAAGGATCCTATGAGGGTTGGTGCGCTTGACTACTTGGTGTTGTAGCGGAGGAAGTAATGCGAGTCCATTTCAGCCCAGCCAAGTGAACAGAGCTGATCTCGGTGTAGCCTCAGCATGTGTTTTAGCTGTTCTGGGGTACTAGAGATCCATGCATTAACAATACAAAAGGCATAACCCTCTAGTGATTTTTTAAAAAATATATTATTATTTTAAAATATATTTACAAAAATAAATAGTCGCCTCAAAAAATTGCAAAACTACCCCCTTGTCGCCAGTTGCGACAAAAAGATATCGCCAATTCAACTGGCGACGGGAACCCTATTCCCTCCCTGTCGCCGATCCAACCTAGAGCTGGCCAAACGGGCCAGGCCAAATGGGCGACTCGAAGCCGCCATCTTGGTTGGCCGGCCCAAGCACGGCCACGGCTCCTGACTTGTTCATGGGTCGTCTTGGGCAAGACGAGACCCAAGCGTGCTGGCCGCCACCTCGGCAGATGGGCGGCGGCCGGCGCAACGATGTCGGGCGTGCCATGCCGGCAAGACGCAGACGCTGCTCGACTCCAGCCCGGCGGCAGCCACGCAGCGCCACCTGCAGCAAACGCCAAGGCAGAGCGGAGGGCGGGCCGGGCGAGCTGTGAGGAGGCTCAGAACGGGAGCCAGGACGCCGGGCCGGGCGAGGGCGGGCTCAGCAGCGCCGCAGTCTTCTGCCGGAGCGGAGAAGGAGGAGGCTGGTCATGGGCAGGCAGCGGCGCTGTTCTTCCTGCCCGGAGCGGAGGGAGGGAGGCAAGGAGGCGTCGCCATGGAGGCGAGGAGTCGACGCCATGAGGCGGCGGTCGTCGCCATGGGAGGCGAGGAGGCGCCATGGGAGGCGAGAGTCAACGCCGTGGGCCTGAGGCCGAGGCGAGCCGGGCGAGGCGACGGGCAGAGCGCGGCGGCAGCAGCGACGGAGGGCGGGCGGCAGGCGAGGAGAAGAGAAGACAGGCGGCGGCAAGGCGGCGAGGAGAAGACGGGAGAGAAAGATGTAACATCCTGATTTTCCAAGTCCTTTTAAAATTGTAAAACAAAATAAAACTATTTTTGTTTTGATGAGAATTCATAGTTGGTTCGTTGGAGAGGTTTAAGTTTTATGTTGTCACCCCTTCTGTATGTTGGCCAGTTCTCCCCTCAGTCTCTCTTTTGTGTTATGTTCGGTTTAGACCTTCTTTGTGGCCTGGACCTCTCCAATGGTCCTTGATGTTAGACCTCTCCTCGGGAGGGGGGGGGGGCCTCAGACCTTTTCTCAATTGGACGTGTCTTTATGTCCAGACCTTTCTCCTTGAGCCAGATCTCTTTGGATCTCTTTGTTGGTTTGAATCTCTTTGGTTCAGACCTCCTCTTGGTTAAGGCGTGCCTATATGTTTAGGCCTCCCTTCGACTTCAAGTCCTTTGAACCTCCCCATCCATTGGACCTCATTACTCGCTTAACTTAGGAACTCCTGGCCTCCAAAGATCTCCTCCCGAACCTCTAAGACCTCATATATTGAGATCCTCACCGCCAGGACCTCCCGTTGTGGAAATCCTAGCGATTAGGACCTCCCCTGGTCGACTTAGTTCTTTAGACCTCCTCTCAAGACCTCCTTGAGCCCGTAGAACCTCCCTTCGTGAGAGCCTAACTGGTAGGACCTCCCCGTCGGTGAGATCCTACCAGTTAGGACCTCCTTTTTGTAAGGATGCCCTCAGCCAGGACCTCCCTTGATGGGATCTTGGTTGTTAGAACCTCTTGTCGCGTAGACCTCCTCCATGTGTGTCTGGACCTCCCCATGTCCAGACCTCCTCTGTAAATCTGGGCCGTTAAGACCTCCCCATTGAGATCTTAACAGCCCAGACCTCCTCTTTGAACATCTGGACCGTCAAGACCTCCCCATAGGAGATCTTAACCGTCCAGACCTCCCTTCGTTGGCAGACCTGATCGTCAGGACCTCCCCTTGGAGATCCTAACCGTTCAGACCTCCCGTCTGGATTTGATCCTATAGCTCTAGACCTCCCTAGCGGGTGAGGTTCTCCCCTTACCTTGCGGACCTCCCCGTTAGCACTTAATCTTGGCCGTTGGACCTCCTCTTTGGAGATCCAACTGTCAGAACCATCCCCTTTGACCCAACTATTTCTAGATTTGACTGGTCTCACCTGCCAGGCTTACCTCTTTTATGTTTCCCCGCCACACTAGTACCATGAGCATTTAATGCATGTATTGTCGCATTAAATGCAGCCAAGCAAGTGGCTGCTTCTATTGTATGGGGTCATTCTGGGGCACTATTGGTGTCTTTTCTAGTCTCCTCCCGTAACAGTACACTATGTCCTTTATTATTTTTCTTTGACACTCCTGTACCTTTTGCCTATCTCTCATGCTCACCAAATCATGTACGTATTGAGTGGTCTTTTCACTTCCTTTGACTATAACTAGTCCCGGGAGCCCCCCATTGCCACCTTTTTCACACACTCAACATTATTGCTCACACCCAGTGGCTTCTGGAGAGTCCTTGCTGCCAAGAACATCGCCAGGAGCATCTCTCCATCGTATTTTCACCATTGGAGGCTCGGCAGGAGCTTGGGCGTTGACCTCAACCGCCCAGATTGCCTTCGACCTCCCCTTCAACTCGTCACCTCTTCCCTGTTGCTGGTAAGCCTCCTTGTGCACTGATCTGTTCTTGTTCTTATCACCACCATAAGAGGTTATGTCCCTTCCAGGACCTCTTCCTTTGGATTCTCTTTGGAACTCTATGGGCTTTGTGTGAAGATCACCTCTCTGGATCCTGCGCACTCATCATCATCGTGGTCTTTTGCGTAAAGCCGCCCCTCTGGTCTTTTGTGAAGACCTTCCTCATTGGACCTTTCTCCCGTAGGTTAGGACCTCTCTCACAGAACCTCATTTGTGTGTAAGGTGTCCTTGTTGAATTAAGTTTTGGAGTTCCTTTTGAAGTTCTTTTAGCTCTTTATTTGGAATTTGGTTTGAGTTGTCTCCTTTCTCTCGTATAGAACGTGAAGGCACTGAGGAGCGTGATTGCACTGAAGAAGAAGACTCTCAAGACAGTGAGCAAGGCAAGTCATGCTCTTGAACATGTTGCACCAATTATTTCAATTTATTTATGTTCTGTTCAAAGGTTAATGCATGCCTATTTCTATCAAGATATTTTAATACCTGACTTTAAACACATAGCTATGCCTAATTCCTTCATATGGCCAACTTGACATTGAACCCAATCTGTTGTCACCTTAGACAAAACCTGGATTGTACATTAGTGTGAACCAGGAGCAATTGTGAAACCATATGCTTAGTCTTGCTTAGACCAAAAGTACTTGATTTGGGGAAATCTTTACCTTCATGACCAACTATTGTTTAAAAATGTTTTGACCATGGCATGGGGATGTTATGGGGGTATGAAAATATTGCTGGGGAAGCAAAGAAAATGGAAATTGATTTAGACTTGGGCGAATTGGTTTGCTTGGTTGGTGCAAGGTTTATGCACGGACTCTATCCTGGCTAAGGTGGAGGTCCAGGGGTTTGTGTTTGTCGCTCAAGTCAGTTGAGGACCGGTCTTTGAGCCGCCAATGCTAGGCCTATGATGGGCTATGCCAAAACCGTGCAACCACATGTCTCCAGTATGTGGTGTGGGACCTAGCTAAGTAATTTGCAGAACTTCCATCGCAGTTGATCCAATTGGAGGAGTGGGAGGTCTTCTATGGCCAAAATGGTCTTTTATGACCTATGTTCCCACTGGTGCAAGAGGGGGCCCAGATCCTGCGGAGCTGAATCCAAAGGAGGCTAAACCTTAGCAAGGAGAGGCTGTGGTGGGACAATGCATTTCAAAGGCTTTGTCATGAACTCTAGACCTCTTACCTTTGGTAGTGAGAGGTGGCATCGACGGATGCCGGATAAACTAGAGGAATCATGTCATGTAGGTAAAGTGCACATCCTCGGCCGAGTGTAAATCTATTCGAATAGCCGTGTCCGCGGTCATGGACATCTTGCAAATGACCACTCGAGTTAGATGTTGAATTTGGGTTTCTAAAAATGTTTAATAAACTGTTTTGGGATTTCTATCCCATGGGTTTTGGGCAGGGAGCCTTGTGACAGGAGGGTATCCTTCACCAACTTGTTGATGAATGCTATCCAACTGAAAATCAAGTTTTGGAAAATGAAATTTTAGCTATTAAAAATCTGCCTTGGAACTTAGTAGCTGTAATTGAAAGAAACTTGGCTTTATGCAAATCAACCCTATTATGCCTTCTTTTGTATATCCATATATGCATGTCATTTTGTTATTCCACGGGTGTGACTTGCGAGCACAGTGGTAGTGCTCACTCTTGCTCAATGCAAACTTTATCAGGAGAAGACAATAGCAGTGAAGAAGAGGACCAGATTTAGTAGGTTGTGCCCTCCACCATTTTGCACGTGGTATAGTGGATGGACCTTTGCTTCACTCTTTTGTAAGCTTGCTTTTGGCCCAAGGCCACCTTTTGTAAACAACTCCTTTGTTATGTTGTAAATAAAGTTTATGTCGTGGATGTTACCATTCTTGTATGTTGTGAAGAGCTAGCTTGAGATCCTTGGGACTAGCTCAGTTCACGTTGGAATCACAGGGCAGGTCCTTTGACCTCTCCTGAGTTGGCCATGGCAGTTGGGGATCTCCCCGTGACTCCTGCTCCCCACGGTGGTACCCTCGAGTGGCCCTGCGGAAGACTCGATTGGTACCCCTGGGGGCAGATCCTACCCGAGCCTCGGGAGATGCTACCGGACCTCCTGGGAGGTCCTAAGGGACGTCCTAGGAGATCCTGGGAGGACCTCTCGGGTGCCCTAAGGTTGGGTCGCCACAAAAGAGAAGAAGACGGGCCACAAGATCGTGTCGTCTTGGTGGGCCGTGCAAAGACGGCACGGCCCAAAAACGGCCGTTTTTTTTACCGTTGAGTGATTTTTTTTACCGTTGGGGGGCTTAAAAAATAGTAAAAAAATTTAAAAAATTCTGAAATTTTTTCTATAAATAGGCATCATACCCCCCTCATTCAACACCCTTCATTCTCTATTCTCTCTTTGAAATTGTGTTGTGCAAATTCAAATCAGTGTTGAGCTAATTTGGCAAAATTCAAAAATTTGTGCCAAAATTTGGAAATTTCAATTTTAAATTAACAAGTCGTGAAAAGAGGTACAATACTATTTTTGTAATACTTTTATTGTCAATTATTATTATGCTAAGATTAAAGTAGTAATAATGTTAGTTTCGATTTTGCAGTTTCGTTATGGACAGTCCTTACAATAGCTTTGCTCTGAGTGAGTTCGGACTTTCATCGGACGAAATTGCGTCTATGGAGGCGGCTGCGGCTGCCTCAAATGAACTGGAGGTTTCACCGGAGGAGCAAGCTGGAGTTCCGTCATCAGGCTCGACATCAGCATCAGGCTCAACGGCAACCGGAGCAAAGAGGTCGAGGTCGTCTACATCGGGAGTGTGGGAGAATTTCGATAGGACAACCAAGCAAGACGCAGCGGGAAATGAGGTACCATATGCTATTTGTAAAATTTGTCGCCATGAATTATCTGCAAAGTCTACAGGTGGAACGGGGCACGGCTTAGACATGCTACAAGGTGTCGAACCAAGCAAGGATTGGCGATGAGGCAGACGTAGCTGCAATACAACCCCGACGGTATGGTATCTAGCTGGGACTACGATCCTCAGGTAGCCCGCCAATCTCTCTGTCATTTAATTGCTTCTGAGGATTTACCGTTAGGCTTTGGCGAATCAGCTTCTTTCCAAAATTACATTAGGACTGCGCATAATCCTAGATTTTCTTCCGTTTCTAGACAGACAACAACAAGGGATCTAGTGAAATACTATAATGAACGTCGTAATAAAATAAAGGAACTATTTAGTACGTGCACATTTTCGGTGGCCTTGACCTCGGACATATGGAGTGGTCGGGCTAAGGAGGATTATCTTAGTGTAGTTGCGCATTATGTTAATGACAACTGGGTAATGGAGAAAAGAATTATAGGTTTGAAATTAATTGATGTAGCACACACGGGGGAGAATATTATGAATCGTATTCTCAAAGTCGTGGAAGACTTTGGTCTTACAGACAAAATATTCGCAATTACCTTAGACAACGCCGCTTCAAACTCTAGGGCCATGGACATTCTTACTCCAGTGTTGAGTACATATGCCAATTCGTTCTTGCTACATCAACGATGCGCTTGTCATATTATCAACCTTATAGTCAAATGTGGTCTAAAGAGGTTGAGTCCGTATATTAGAGCTTTTCGCGATGCGATTTCTTTCTTGAACAATTCTAACGTAAGAATAGCACAATATAAGAACTTCTGCAGGGCGATGGGTGTACGTCCAAGAAAGTTCGGTTTGGACATGGAGGTAAGGTGGAACTCTACTTACCTCATGCTTAAGCATCTTTTACCATACAAGAGCACTTTTTCTGTTTTTATTCAAACACACTATCCTAGCACTGACGGTACTTTGCTATTAACTGAGCAACATTGGTTCGTTGCTGAGAAGGTACTATCATTTTTAGAAATTTTTTACGAGGCAACTATTGCTTTGTCCACTGTCTACTATCCAACATCTCCTATCATTGTGCATACTATTTTACAGATTGCTACTCAATTGAAAATGCATGAAAATGACTTAGTTTTACTTGAGGCTGTTGTTTCCATGAAATCTAAATACCTTAAATATTAGAGAGAAATCCCTTACCTATATGCATTTGCATTTATTTTAGATCCTAGGGCTAAAATTGGTGCATTTGGTACTGTACTTGATCTTCTTAGTGATGCTACGGGGCTAGACTATACTAACTATTTTGCAGAAGTTCGTTCTCGGTTATATGAGGTTTACCAAAGGTATGAAAATAAGTTCCGAGGAGTCCGCTCGCAACGACCTCCACTAGCCCCCACCTCGAGTGGGAAGACAAGTATGTGGGGCACGATCTTCGGTGCCTCTTCATCCAGGTCCAGGTCCAGGTCTTCGTCTTCTTCTTCTTCGACGGCGTCGCTCACCAAGACCCACAAGGAGCGGGGAACTATCCACCTATCTGGACAGCGATACGGTGGATTTCGCCTCAGAAGGTTTCGACATCTTGCAATGGTGGCAAGCCCATAAGTTAACATATCCGTGCTATCCATACTTGCACGTGATGTGTTAATCGCTTCTATCTCTACTGTTTCCTCCGAGTGCGCTTTCGATCTTTTTGGAATGATATTAGAGGAGAGAAGAACAAGTCTCACAAGTTAGATGGTAGAGATCCTTCTAACTGTGAAGGATTGGGAACAAGGCGATTCACGAACACAACACTCTGTGAAAAATCCAGAATTGTCGAGGTGTTCAAAATCAGACTTAGGCAATGACACCGCACATAGAACAAAGATGTATCATGTATGTAGAATTGTAGAGCTATAGGTTGTACTCTTTTTCCTTTGCCAAGGTTTTCTCATTTTGAGTTTTTACTTGGCAAAGGTATTAACGAGGCAGCCAGTTGGACATCAATAAAGCTCTTTATTACATTTTCAATATGATTGTCTCAATTTTTTAAATTTTCATGTCTACTTCTGAATTCTACACATTTTTCTAATATTTTTGGATTTTTTTTGGATTTTTTTGTTCTGATGGGCCAAACGGGCCACATCTAGTCCGACGGGCCAAACGGGCCCGTGCCGGCCCGGCACGGCACGAATGCCCGTCGGGCCATGCCTGGGCCGCCACCCTAGCCCATGGGCTGGCTTACCCAAGACGAATAGTACACGGGTCGAATGGGCCGTGCCTAAATGGGTCGTGCCTAACGGGCGCGTCTTGCGTCTTGGTCAGGCGACCCATTTGGCAGTGTCGATCCAACCCCTCAATCGGCGACGAGAGAATGAACAGTGTTCCTATCGTCAGTTGAACTAGCGACAGGAAGCTGTCGCCAGTTCAACCGGCGATAGGAATCCTTTGCTCTATACTGGTTGGTATGTTTGTGATTTTCATAAATTCTCAACGGTATGAAATCTACTAGACTCACAATAATATTTTGTGATTGTCGTATGTTGTTGTAGTATGGTGAATTTCCGAAGAATTTTGCGAGGACAATTGAGGTAGCAATGATTCGTAAGTAGGAATGTAAGTGATATTGCGTTGCACTAGGGAATTCATACACGGTGGAGAACTTTAGAGAAATGGTCTCTTACATAACATTCCTCGTATACATGCACTGCATATTATGTAAGCAAAGAAATGTGAATTTTTCATTGCTATCAAAACTATGACAAATCACACTGATATTGCATAACATTAAGCAAAACGTCATAACACTTAGTTTCTATCAAAACTATGACAAATCACACTGATATTACATAACATTAAGCAAAACGTCATAACACTTAGTTTCTATCAAAACTATGACAAATCACACTGATATTACATAACATTAAGCAAAACGTCATAACACTTAGTTTAATGATAATTCAGAACATTGGCAATCACATATTATAACTATGATTGCTTTCCCGTGGCCGTGACCTCAACGTTCCCCATGTGGACTGCCTTGAGTCGAGTGGCCGGATGAGGTCCCCACGGCAACGTCCGGAGTACCGATGTCTCCTTCGTCCTGAGGATTTTTTGTGGGGCATTTCTTGAAGGTGTGCCCAGACTCCCTGCAAATGGAGCACTTCTTCGTACGACGTCCGGCTGCTGCTTCATCCATATCGTTCCTGATGTGTCGTACCTGTTGCCGGCAAACATCCCCTTCAGCCTATCAATGTCTGCGGCCCAGATAAGTTGCTCCTAGGTCGGATGGACAGTGAAATGGTCAACTACGGCGTAACCATACATCTTTACGCTCAAGGTTTGCATCACCTCCACCTTGTTGAAATAGTCAGAGAGGTGTTGGCCGGGATGATGCGCCACCGTCGAACATACGGTCATGACATGGGAGCAGGGCCTATGCAGAAGAAGGGCTTGTTGCAAATGTATACGTAACTAGCGCGGCGTAGTGTGCACTAGTGGGTGATCCTCTCGCGGTTCGTCCCGCTGCATCCTTTATCCCTACACATGATCTCGAAGCGAAGCTCCCTTATGCCCATCTTGGATGCCCGGTGCAACTCTCCCTTCTTGCTCTTATCCTCCATGTACTTGGAGATCAAGGTGGAATAGAGTACTCTGTCATTTGTCATGGCGAGCGACGCGTTGTTGCTTCTGTCAATAAAGTAGTTTGTGGTACCGCGGAGAATTGCCTCCACAATACCAACCAAAGGGAGGCACATTGCGTCGCGCATGACCCAACTGTACACCTTGGCTAGATTGGTTGTTATGATACCATATCAAGCACCACCCCTGTCAAGTAGCAGCAACCACTTCTCCTTAGGCTCGTGCTCAATCCAGTCCGAGAAGCATTTCACCTGCACCCCCGTCCTCCTCGTAATTAGACCTGTTCATGGGCGGCCCGGCCCGTCGGCCCGACCTGAGCCCGACGCTGTCTGGGGCGGGCTTGGGATTGCAAAACCGGCCCAGCCCAGCCCAGCCCAGCCTGAAATCCCATAAAATCAATTTAAAAAGGGAAAATCTATTTATTTAATACTAAAAATGAATTAAATATTAGTTTTTTTATTCTGAAAAATGATTAAATTAATGCTTTTAATCGAAAAAAGCAGTTTTTCGGGCCGGGCGGGGCTGGGCTCGAGCCTACTGATTTTTGGCCGGATTTTCAAGCCCGACCTGGCCCGGCATTTGAACAGGTCTACTCATAACACTGAGACCATCTGTGGGTAGCTGTGGCAATGCTTCGGGGGCCTGGTCAGCGCTTGGCGCGGCCCTTCTCGCTGCCTCCCTTCTGTGTGTCTAGGTCCGCTCATCCAGAATCTTCTAGAGTGTTTCAAACTTTCGCTGCTGATTTTGGTTGCACAGCCGCTTGAACAGGTTCATTAAATCCTTGTTGCGGAACTGCCTGTAGAAGTTTACACCTAAGTGCCTCATGCACCATCTGCTTTGCAGATCAATCCATGGAAGTCCTCATATTCTCCAGGAACCACAACTAGCTATTCGTGTTCTCGCTTTCGACGAAAGCGGATGCCATAGGAAGAACTTGATTGTTCCCGTCCGTCGCTATTGCAGTCAGTATCTAGCCCTTGTACTTCCTAGTCAGGAATGTGCTATCTACGCACAAGATTGGACGGCAGTGCCGGAATGCATTGATGCATAGACCAAAGATGAAGAATGCTCACTACAGTACACTCTTATTGGCCCACTTCGGATGCGTGGCATCTTGAATATTGACATGAGTGCCAGGATTCCTGTCTTGTATGACTCGGAGTTGCCCGGGGAGGTTGTGGTAGGAATCCTCGAACATGCCGAACCTTGGTTCTAATGCCTTCTGTTTTGCCCTCCAAGCCTTGGTATAGCTGATTGTGTACTGGAACCTTGCCTCAATCGTCCCAATGATGACCGTAGCTCAAAATCTAGATTATTCACGATCTCACCGTACATGAGGTTGGCAATGAAGGCTGATGACAGGTTCCTGTGGAACTGCACTGACTCAGCGGTGACACATATGTGAGGGACCATTATAAAGCACTTCCAGTAGGTGTTCCACTTAGGCTGAAATGCATGCACTCGTCAAGGACATCCCTTTATGTCGTACTTCACATTGTAAGATCTTGGGGTAGACTTGACGACTTTAAATATGCGCCACACCAACAAGGCCCAGAATTTGACCCCCTCCTGCACGGCCTCTTTGCATTTGTACATAGCTCCTTGCCTGATCTCGCTCTGATCTACTCCCATGGCACATGGGAGCATTCGTTGACGACGAGATTGTCGAACTGGTATGTGTTCCGCTCGGATGGAACCGCTTACTGGTTCACATCATCCTCGTCGTCGGACCCTTCATCTTCTAACAATGCATTGTAGTCCCGGTCTTTGAGATCCATCCTTTCTACTACGGCTTCCACCTCTTCACCCTCGTTAGCAAGCCCATTAACTTGCCTCACTGAAGGAGCTACTTTCGCAGGGTCTTCATCGACAGCATCAACAACTTCAGGAGCTTCAGCCGTTGTGTGCGTCGCCCTATGGCTGGAGTCTTCGACTTCTTTTTCGACGTCAGCACCCCCTTCTTATTCAGCCGTAGATACAGGAGTGAGCTTGGCATATGCCTGGGCCAAAAGGACTAAATCCCACCCTCCCTCCCTCGCCATGCGTACATATGACTGCCATGACTTTGTACCCTTGAGCTGCACTAACTCCCAATATGTGGGTTGTGCTGCCCGGGGGGCAAGACAACTCAATCTCAGATCATACACATCATGGTCCATTTAGAATGTGTGGAACAACCACCGCATCACAGCGCCCTATATACGCTGCTTTGGTCTTGCTAAGGGTACGGTTGCCGATTGGAAATTTCGCAAATCAATCCCCTTACGACCCTCCAGAATAGTCCCCTGACAGTAGTAAAATTTGAAATTAGCGACGTCTGACATATTTGATGCACTGCACCATAAAAAACATTTCTACGATTAACTACATATCTAAAACTAGACTACTCACCGAAAAGTATTATTTACAACGCAATCCATTCAGTTCAAAAAAATACTTGATAGATGGGCAACCGGACGGGCAACGTTTCGCTAGCTTCTCTCCTCCCCTCTACTCATCTCTCTTCCCTCCTTCTCCTTTTTCTGAATAAAAGTGAGTCATGTGCTGAATTTTAGAGTTTCAAGGGGTTTTTATAGGAATATGGTTCCTGTCACCGGTTGAACTGGCGATAGGAAGGGAACACTGTTCACTCTCTGTCGCCAGTTGAGAGAACATGGTCTCTATCGCCAGTTGAATTGACAACATCTTCCTGTCATCAGAGCCTAGTTTTGTAATTTTTTAGGTTATTTATTTTTGTAAATATCTTTTAAAATAATATTATTTTAAAAAAATTCCCCCTCTAGTCACTCAACAGCTATCTACAGCGATAACTAAGGAAATGATGAACAACAACATCTCATCTCTAGTCTCTACAATTCCACTAGCCAAAAATTCGCACAATACATGGCCGGAAACCTCACAACTTTGCACACAACAATGAACTATCACCTCCAGATTTGCAGGAAAGAATAAATTTGGATCAAGTGCAGCTACCGATTTGCGATTTTGCGCGAAATAAAGATGTGGCGTTTGTAAAATTTAGAGCGGCGTACCTTTGGTACAGCGAGGTCGCTTTCCTGTCGTCCTGGACCAACGAACGCCAAGCTAGCTGCGGCGACCGAGTTGTGCCCGCCAGCGACTCCGTCGCTCCTGGCCTCAGGGAGCCAGCCGCCTCGCTGCCTCCCGCTGGCGTAGACAGATTCAGCGCGTCTTTCGCCCTTCTACCGTTCGCTGCCTGACAGCCGTCTGAAAAACTATGTCAAGGGCTTAGATTGCTTGGGGTCATCCTACGATGTTTGTTTTTCAATCGGCTCCATCAAATTCTAAAAATATCATCAAAAACTCTCTTACTGTGAATATGTCACTGGTTAGTACGTTTTCATCTCGAAATATCACTCCTGTCACCTTTCACACTAGCCCTTTGAGTATTTGTGTTTGCTTCTGAGTTTCGAGTGGGCTAGCTAGCTTCAAAAATAGGTTGGCAAAGAATATTCTGAGTTAGGGTAATAGGGAAGTTCTCAATAAAATGTTGTTTGGGTGCTATTGACTCTTTTTTTAGATGGTAGATGTTTTTTCTTATCTCTCTTTGGACTGGGACGGGAAACATATGACAATGGTCCTTCAAAGTTAGTGATACATACAATTGTACTAACTGAGTTTCACAACACATGTTAAATGCTTTGGCAATGCTTACTCAAAACCCATCGGAAGGTAACGGAATTGGCATTTCAAGGTAAAAATACACGGAGCAATAATATATTTACAGTAAAAAAGTTTTCGATGATGTTTTTTAGAACTTGAGATTTGAACCGGTGGCCAGTTGACGATTGCCCCTTTTTTAAGAGGATCCTACGATGGTCGGTACGCTTGACTACTTGGTGTGGTACGGGAGGAAGCTATGCGAGTCCATTCCGGACCAGCCCAGTGAACAGCGCCGATCTCGGTGTAGCCCAGTAGCACAAACCAGCAACAAGATAGATTATCAAGAGATCGCCGGGCGCCGGCGATGCCTGATCGGCCGACGGCGGCGGCGCGACCCTCAGGAAGAGCTCGCCAGCCCATAGGTATGCCGTGTTCTAAAATTCGCATGCATTTTCCCCTTCAGAGTTCAGATCACGCACACTCTGTAGGAGCAATTAGCATCTTAGCCCATGTCGCCCCTTTCCCAAAAAACTGCAGCGGTTCGTACTCATCTGATCTTCTTTTGGAGCATTCGAGAGACGGCGAGTGCAAAATTGTTGGCGCCGACCCTACAGTTTTGGTGCACTAGAGGCTTAGGGCTAGTGAAATTTGGTCTCCGGTCTATGCGTTTCTTATGATTATTGATGCAGATTAGTATTTGAAGTAAAAAAAGAAAGTGCAATGCCGTTTACAGGCTTAATGTTGTGTTCCTCTAAATAAAGGATCAATTTTCTGGTGTGTAATCAGTTAGTGCGTACACACGGTTGAATTGCTCACACAACCTACCAACTACCAAGCACCAAGATCAGAAATCAGAATCATAGGTGCATGCAACAAAAACAAACTGCAAAATGATTCGTCTCTAATCTTGCATTCACTTCTGAAATCAGAAACAATTGGACACTATGGTCAAATAATAGTTGAAGAAACAAAGAAGTTAGAAGTGTCTAAATATACATAAGTCTACTCAGAACTTGAGCGGAGTTCTACTAGTGAAGCGTAGACTCCATCCTTGATGCGCATCAGGGACTCATGCCTTCCCTTCTCTGCAATTTTGCCTTCCTTGAGGACTGCAATCATATCAACCCCTTTGATTGTGGAGAGCCGGTGCGCCACGACAATTGTGGTTCTGCTAACCATGACTCGATCCAATGCATCTTGAACGATGCGCTCCGATTCCGCATCCAGGGCGCTGGTTGCCTCATCAAGTAGTAGTATCTTTGGGTCCTTTATAATGGCCCTTGCGATAGCTACGCGCTGTTTCTGTCCACCAGATAGTTGCACTCCTTTCTCGCCGACCACAGTGTCGTATCCTTGTGGCAAGCTTGATATGAACTCATGAGCATTTGCTGCCTTGGCCACAGCTATGAACTCTTCTTCTGTTACCTCTCCGTGTTTCCCGTATGTGATGTTGGCACGGATTGTGTCGTTGAAAAGCACTGGCTCCTGGCCTACCAGCCCCATCTGATCCCTTAACCAGCTAACTTTCAAGCTCTTAATTTCGACTCCATCTACTGAGATTCTACCAGAATCAGGATCGTAGAAACGCTCCAACAAAGCAATTATTGTTGACTTGCCACTACCACTCTCTCCAACAAGTGCTATGGTCTGGGGAAAAGGAAGGAAAAGGTTGCATCGCAACTGTTCCAGTGCTTGGGAATGATCAGACGTGAAATAAAGCAGCTGAAGGTTGCATATATGATATCACTGGAACTAGTTAGGTCTGATATATTTTTTAAGTAAGCGTTCTTGGTTTTATGTCAGGTTGCAATTCATGTTAATTGTGCCCATGGAAAAAAATTTGTTGCAAGAAAACAGTAAAAAAAAAAGAGGGCAAATATTTGCAAGTTTAATGATACCTTTCTGGAAGGAATGTGCAAGGTAAAATCACTAAATATTTGAACATCAGGGCGTAATGGGTACTTGAAACTGACATTACTAAAATCAATGTTGCCGGTGACGTTTTCCAATGTCATGCCCTCATCACTACTGGAGTCAATTTTGGAGTTCCGATCTAGAATACTGAAAATGGAAATAGCAGAATCCTTTGCCTTTGTTGCATCTGAAGCCAATGCACTTGCCTGTGAAACCCCAGCAGCTGCCAAAACTAAAACAAAGAAAACCTGAAAAGCATCCAATCAATTTGTAAATGATTGATAAAAGTTAATATTCATACATGAATGATAGCTTGAAGTGTTTTAGGAGTTCTTACTTTAAAAACATCTGGAAAAGTAGTTGTTCCCTGGCGTACAAACTGTGCACCAACATAGAAACAAAGACCATATGTGAGATATAACATCAAGAATGAGAAACCAAAACCAAGTCCTCCAACAATTCCACTTCGAATTCCCTGTTTTCTTAAAGCTTCACATTTCTTGTTGTATGTTGTGATCACTCTTTTCTCTGCACAGAAAGATGCTACAGTTCTAATACTACCAACAGCATCAGTTGCAACTTGACTTGCATCTTCATACATCTCCTGCATAATAAGATGACATTATTACGATAAGATTGAAGGACCATTAGAATAGCTCATTCTCAATAAAACAAGGGATACTTTTTATAGGTGTTATGTGTCACCTTAGCTTCTTCACTAAACCCCTTCAAGAACTTCACTTGAGCATAACCCTGCGCTGCACTCACTAAAGGGATAACACATGTGATGATCAGTGCAAGCCTCCAGTCTGCTGCAAACGCTATGACAAAGCCAGTAATTAGTGCAGCAGCAGACTGCACTATAAGGGCCAGGTTATCTCCTACTAAGCGCCGGATATTTAACGCATCAACTGAGAGCCTCGTGCCAAGTGCCCCACTGTAAGTGATAAAGCGGACTCTTAGTATTGGTGTAAATATAAATATGTTTAGAAACGATAAAATAATTAAAATCATTTGATTATCATACCTGGAATTTGAGGGTTTATCAAACCAAGCAACTTCTTGATGCACAATTCTTTGAAATGACAGAGTACGAACACGCTCTATAAGCTTGCCGCCAGCAATTCCAAATAAAAAATATTCTGCTGGGATTGAAATCAAACAAGCAATCCCCAGAACAACAGATATCAATGCCCAAAAGCTAGAATCTTTTCGCAGCTTATTTGGTGGCTCGTAGAATGATTTTATAACACCAGACATTAATATACCATACAATGGGAAAATAACTCCATGCACTGATGCTGCTATAGAGCCTAGCAGAAGAAATGGCACCTCTGGCCTGTTAAGATTAAAAAGTCGTCCAATTGGTGCTTTCTTAAGGGCCTGACCATCGGGGAGCTCGTCCTCTCTCTGTCCACCTGTGATTCTACCCTCATGCAACTCAACAGATAATCCTAAGGGGTTCTTGAAGGAATATCTGTTGCTATTGCCAAAAGAATCTTTAGTTGTTGACTGTCTAAGTGACAAACTAGTGTTTTTTGATCTGGAATCTTGCTCTCCAGAATCTGGTATGTCATGCCTTTTGTCACGAGTTTCTTGTAGCCTAATAAGCTGGGAGTAAGCCCCATTGGGATCCTTTACCAATGCATCATGAGGACCTGTATATATACGATATGTTTGTGGGACAAATGAATCATCACAGATTGACAATAGAAAGTTTCATGAATGGGAAATAATGTATATTCAAGAGAATCTAACCTTGTTCGACTATTTTCCCTTCACGAACAACTGTTATGCAGTCAACATTCCTTACGGTGCTCAAACGATGAGCAACGCATTTAGTGTGGTTCTTTCTACCATTATCCTATTCAGTGCCTCCTGAACTATCCACTCAGATTCCACATCCAGTGCACTTGTTGCTTCGTCTAGCAGAAGGATTTTTGGATCTTTAAGGATGGCTCTTGCAATTGCAATTCTCTGTTTTTGTCCTCCAGAAACCTGAGCACCATGCTGGCCAACCAATGTATCATAGCCCTGATATGACATGAAAACATTGTTAGCTGATTATTGCATTGACATACACTTCAATTTTAAGAAGTTTTTGGAAGCAGTCAATTTTTTATTTCCATACATTCGGTAACTTGTCGATGAAGTTTGCTGCATTTGCAAGCTCAGCTGCTCTCTTGATCTCTTCAAGTGTCGCGTCTTCTTTACCATATATTATGTTATCTTTAATGGAGGTCATAAAGAGCAGTGGTTCTTGGCTAACAAGACCGATCTTCCCTCTTATCCAATCAAGCCTTAGATTCTTGATGTTAATTCCATCTATCAAAACCTCACCAGATTGTGGATCATAGAATCTTTCAACTAGGTTGATAACAGTTGACTTGCCACTTCCACTCTCTCCAACTATGGCCATTGTTGTTCCACTGGCTACTTGTAATGACAATCCATCTAATATCAACTGCTCAGGTCTTGCAGGGTAGCGAAAGTACACATCCTTTAGTTCAATATCACCCTTGATATCTTTTAAAACCATGCCACTGGTATCATCTGAATCTATCTCCGGTTTCCTCTCAATCGTTTTGAACAATCTGTATGCTGCAGATTGACCTTCCGCAATTGCAGAAACGGAGGGTGTCGCATAACCTAAAGAACTGCCACAAACAAATGAAAAATGCCATGTTGAGGACATTATCTTACCTCATGCAATTTTCAAATTAATATTGATTTTTCAATACGAAGTACGTTTTTCAATAACTACTAGTTGAAGTCCTGCATATATGTGTGCTATGCTGAGGAGACATAGTGATAACAGTAACATGGAGCAATGTAAATTAAATAATTACCGTGCTATGGAGGGCTTACAGGCTGTTTATCCGGTAAATTATACTTATGTAGGTGTAAATCAACTAGTAATTTGATTCAGGCTAATGTATTGGAGGTTAAACAGTAATTCAATTCAAACCCATATACATTGCATGAAGATTGAAGATACAGCAGCATAATATAATGCATATGAGATGGAACGTACTTGTATACTTCTAGGTGAATGCTTGTTTCCGTCACATTTTTCTTTGCTTTTCAGTTAGTGCAGAACATAAGAGCACATGCTTTTATAAATTACAAGAAATAATGTTAATCTCATGCATTGACAGCTAACGTCATCTATTACTAAATGATAAACAAGCAAACAAATTTTTACTCTTTAAAGGCAATTTCTGAAAAAGCACCTTGAAAAAAACATAGACTTCCTTATAGAGGTTACATGCTTAAGGATACGGTTGTCTAGATTTTACAATGATGTAAATCTTTTATGTTTCCCAAGAAGGATCAGGGCGTCAAGCAGTCACCTTGGGTTGCGCCAGCTTCGGAATAAACTTCAGAACTCTAGTTTCCTTTTAGAACTCTTTGTTTAAATCAGGAATAGTTATAGATTAGTTTCTATATTTTCAGATTGCTTGTTAGTTAGGTTTGTTAGGGCCTTTCTCTATTTAAAGAGGATAGGCACTTTGCTTTGAGATTAAGAAGAAAATCAGAAAACCCTAACCTACCCGTCTACCCGGGCGCTTGCCCTGCCTCTGTAGCGCAGCAGCCGTAGCCACCGCTCCTTAGCCACACCATGGAGGTCTAGGACCGCGTCCCAATACTTACGACGACTACCGCCTCCGATCCAATCCACCATCCAATAATTCCGTTCGTGACACTTTTCGTCCAAATAGTTCTTAAATAAATTGAAGGCTTGCTACACTAAACATCACATGTTGTTAATTATCAACAGTGGAGTTTCCAATGTTAGGATTTCAGAAACTCACCTTGCACCGGCCAACACGGCAAACAAAACAGTAAGGATCTTTCCTCCAGTATAACCTTTGTCAATAATTAGCTTTCCACCATACCAGAAAGCTAGGCCATAGCTGCTAAATAAGATGCAAAAGACAGAGCCCATGCCAAAACCATTGATAAGGCCTTCCTCAATAGCAGTCCTGTATGCTTTTTTTATGAAATTGTTGTACATTGCCACAGCTTTCTTCTCACCGTTGAAGGACACAACCTGTTAACATGAGATATCTTGCTAACTTATTGCCTGCTATTCACCAAATAATTGACATATTTTGAAATAATTGATATAATATGAACTCACTGTTCGTATAGATCCAATCGCCTGTTCGACAGTATCTCCAGCATCACTATATGATGTTAGTCTTTTGCTAGAAATCCTGGTTAGCATCTGCGCAGAAACTGCACCGGCGACAGCAACTAGTGGTAGTGATGTTAGCATGACAAGAGTCAGGAGCCAGCCCTTTGTGAATGCTATTATAAAACCACCAATAAAGGTAGATGAGAGTTGTAGAAGCTTCCCTGCCTGCAAAAGGTAAGTTAATGAACGCATGAACGTTAGCACCATCAGCACAAGGTGTGCCTTACTGCCTATAATGTATGAAATAATGCACTTAGCTAACACAGAAACTTATATGTCTAATATATTTTCTAAAAATACAAATACTGATGCCTGCCGTTAACTTGTGTCTGTGTGCAGGTCTGCACACACTTGACTGCAATGTGATGAAAAGTATTGTTTCCTTTATTGAGTACCCAAAGAAGGCATTACCTTCTCACCAAGAGCATCTTGAATTAGGACGGTATCGCTAGACATTCTAGAAACTGCTTCACCAGTTGTCATCTCTGTGTCGAAGAATGCAATATCCTGCCTCAGAACTGATTTCAGGTACAAATAACGGGTGCGGGCTGACTGCCTTTCTCCTGCCATCGTCCAGCATGACACCTCTGGGATAAGTCAAGGTGAGTCTTCTTAGTAGCAGTTGTGCCATAAGCATGTGATTCAACTCAACAAATCAGATTTTTGAAAATTCGGGTAAATTCGGGTCGGTAAATGCAATTGGTACTTCCATAGGATGAATGCATGACAATGTTTACTATGCTAGTGTCTCATAGTTGAGATCAGTGCCACTCAGGAATGTCCAAGTTGTAACGTGTAGTAAGTAGTAATAACTGACAAGCAGGATGTTCACAGTGAATGTTCTGTTCAGATCACTGTGCATTCATGCGAGAACAAATTTGCTTGTCCCATGCTATTTTTTTTCTCAAAATCTTCAAATTGAAGTATTACGCTATGCTTTGGAATCTAACGAAGAAATAGGTGAAATGTGTTAAGGGTATTTGTGGTATTTCCCTATTATTCTAAGGTTTAGTCTTGTATCCTTTGTACTCTATATATTGTTGCAATACACACAATATTCATAACATGTATCAGAGCAAATATTAAAACCCTAGCCTAATCTAGCCTCCAACCTAGCCTCCGATCGTTTCCGCTACCTGCTGTCCCCGGGCGGAGCAATCTCCGCTCTCAGGGCGGCCACATTAGTCGTAGTCTTTCTCTTTCTCGATGTTGGTGGCCTATAGCGCGGAGGTCAGCAGCATCTGGATCCAGGCGTGGCCGCGACGGAGATCACCACGCGCCGCCTCTGCTCTGAGTGTCATCCGGTCCTCCCTGTCGCCGTCGCCGCTAGGTCCAGACTCCTACCGCACCGCCTCGCCCTCCCGAGCCTCCGCCACCAGATCGGCCGCCTCGCTCGTTGTCTTCTTGGATCGGGCCACCGCCGCGCCACCCAGGTCGAGTGCGGACATCGCGCCCTCGCTCCACACGTCCTCCCTCCTGCCGCCGAGGTGAGAGGAGGCTGCGGGCTTCTGGACCGGGAGCGCGACCGTGAGGAGGCCGGTGGGAGCGCTTCGTCGCGCTCGGCCACGAGCGCAACAACCTTTGACACCCCCAGTGGCAGGAGGTCGTCCACGCCGTCTCATCCCACGGGGGATCTCCACTCCGTCCCGACCTCGTGCTCGCCGCTGCTCCGGATCCGTGCCACCGCTCCAGATCGAGCCGCCGTCGACGAGGGAAGGGTCTCGACTCGGGAGGTGGGATTGGGATTGTGTTTGGGTTCGCGACCTGGTAGAGGCTCGAGAAAACAGAGGTGGCGAGTGAGTGGATACTGAGAAAAGAGAGTAAAAAAACTGTTCTCGGTAGTATCTGCTGCTGCTAGTTATGAATGAGTCCCTGCTTCTATTGTGTCCATTTAAGTCCGTATTATATCTTTAAGTTCGTTTAAACTATGCGAGTCTACAAATTTATTATCAGTCAGCTCATTGCTTTGCTAGCCACATTCTGTCATCTTGGATCGAGAGTGACGCTCTCCTTCCTTTTCGTATAGTAGCCGCCGCCGCTCTTTTCTTCGAGCCGTTGCAGATCGTAGATGTCGTTATGATACCATTGCTTCTCTCTGAGCCGTCGTCTCGAGCTTCTAAGGCCGCCTTTTTTCCGCGACTACGCTCTCAGTACTTCTTGTGCCTTCTTGCATTCATCTTGGGCTTCGATTTGCACTGACATGCTCTATCTAATCCTCTTCGGCTTCATTTGACAGCTCTCTCTATTCCCATCGGTTTCATCATCTTCTTTGTTGTATTGTCACGGTCGATTTTGCTCCCGCTTGCCTCTACTTTCTCAGCCCTACACCTTGTACTTTATGGGCTGTCGCACGACTCCGGATGGGAGGAGATGTTTTGATACTCGGTATATTTTCCAAGTGCTGCACGCTACGATGACATTATCAAGACTTGAATTTTGGATTTTTTTTCCTATTGTAGTGTCAGCCCTTTCCAAATACAATGCTATTGTATACGTCTTGTATTTGATGGTAGGTGTTAAGGGTATTTATGGTATTTCTTTATTATTTTAGAGTTTAGTCTTGTGTCCCTTGTACTCTATATATTGCCCATTAGGTTATTGCAATACACACACAATATTCATAACAAAATGAATATTGAGAGAACAATTTTTAGTTTATCGGCCATACCGGCCCTTACCGGTAAAAAAATACTGGTTTGAAAAGTTATAAATTTAAAATATGAATTTGAATTGATGAATAGTATTCGGAACGGTAACCAGCCGAAAACGGGTCAAATTCAAAATATGAGTTTAACTTGGATAATTAAAACCGTCTAGTAGAAAACCGGTTGCCGTCGGTAACTAGCCGGTAGGCCAGGGTCCAGTATTTTCCGGAAAACCGGTTTTTGAATCCTGGATCCCAAGCAGTTGCACATAACTAATTTCCCCTTATATTTCTCTTTATGCATATCATCGCTTGACATCCGTAGTTTCAATCGACCAGCTTGCGCAAAATTTGGGAACAGAGTGAAATCACACTTACGAAGAAAGGAGGCAACCGCTGTTCCAATGCCCAAATATATGAAGTTCAGAACATCCTGGAGATCGAAAGAAAGAACACGATTCTGACTCTGAGTTACGAGCCACTATCAATTAAATCGGTCGTGCGCCTGTTTATTACGATCAGTGCACTGACCTTGGTCACGCTGCGGAGGACGTTGCGGCTCGTGCTCTCGCCGAAGGAGTCGATGACGCTGCCGAAGAGGATCGTCATGAGGGGCACCAACACGCCGTTGGCCACCGCCCCCACCGTGCCGACCACCATCAGCAGCGCGTCGACGCGGTCCGCGTACCTGAACATGCCGAACAGCGGCACCTTCTCGGCCTCCTTCCCCTTCTCCCGGCCATTGTTTCCTCGCTCGCCGCGGCCTGCCGCTCCTGCTCGACTAGTTGTTTCGCCCATTTTGCTGCCTTGCTGATGTGCTCGAATCTTGAGCTGGATGTGTGGTTTCAGTCCCCGGCGTATTTTGACCGTTTGCCTGCGTTGGTGCCTGGAAGCGACCGGGAAGGATAGTGATGGAACAGGCATTGACTAGGCGCGCGGCTCACGTTATATGTGATTATGCGAACGGTCCAAGTGCCAGCGCCGTACGCGACGCTGTGCCATCTGATTTTACACGACAGCAACAAAATCCCTTATAACTCCGTCCGATCTCGCTTGTCGTCCAAACCCCTTACATTAACAAAATCCCCTATAAACTCTGCCCGATCTCCTCGCCCGTTCTCACGCGTTTTTGCTCACGAGCTTGCAACATCACGCGTCTCCCTCGACATAAACAAATCCCCCATTCTGCCCGATCTTGCTTGTCGGACAAGTTCTTTGAACTCATCCACGCAATTCAAAAGTTCTTCTCCAAACTCGTCCCAATTCTCATCTGATCTGTAAACTCGAGTTTCCACCACCAAATCATCCTTTCGCGAGGCCTCCGCCCCCCATCTTCGTCGCAGATCCGTCCAATCTCGAATCCCAACAATCTGCTACCGAACAGATGGCGGTCAGCACGGCGAGTACCTCCGGTAGCAACCATGGAACACATCAGGAGCTCCCGCTCGTGAACCTTGTTGCAAATCCGTCAGTCGATTTTGGCCATCCGAGCAGCGAGGTCCCATTACTGGTATGTACTAACCTTACTAGACCTTTGTTAGCATGATTTGTTGCAGCATACATGTGCATTATTGTAGTTGTGTGTTTATGAACCCCCCCCCCCCACCCTGCGAAATTTTCGTTGTTGATATTGTACTCATGCAACACTATCGCCATTTGAGTTTTTTGATTTTAGCTACTCATGACTCTTTGTGAGTTCTGATGTCATGGAACATTTGGACCTTTTGGAAACCACATTTGAAAAAAAAATGTTATGTTCCATGATAATCTGGAACAAATTGTTGATGCAGCAATTTGTTTGTGTGGATGCAACATATTATGGTGATGAGTGCAACACGTGGTTATAGTTGCAACATTGTGAACCCATGTCTGTGACATATTATGATATTACATGCAACACCTTGTAGATGCCAGCACAACAAAAAATACAAAAATGTTGCAACTTTTTTGTTCAGGTATATGCAGATCTCGGTGCCGACCAAGGTGTATCACTAAAAATTGGAGATGATGATGATTACACTATGGTGGATGTTGGGGTGAAGACTGTGGCGATCAAGATGAAGATGTTGTGTGCTCTCAACCAATTGTGCCTTATATTGGGATGATATTTGACACTCTTCAAGAGGCTAAAAAGTGTACAATGATTATGTATACAAACTTGGTTTCGGCATGAGGATAGCGTTCTCAGGAATCAGCAAGGTGACGAATTAGATCATTAGGAGAGAATTTGAGTGCTCACATGCAAGAAAGCCAGTAGAAGATGGCGAAAACTCTGCAAGCAATTCAGTGGGCAGCTCTACAAATGAGGTTCTGAAACATTTGAGAGGCGGGAAAAATGATGTTTGTGCAGTCAACACTATTGGTGCGAGGAAACGGAACAAAATGACAAAGTTTGGTTGCAAGGCACACATGGCAGTAGGGTTGAGGGATGGCAAATGGCAAGTTATTGTTATGCAAGAGGAGCACACCCATCTAGTGGTGAAACGTGTTGCAAGGAGAAGGTTCTACAGGTCACACCACCGCATCTCTTGGGAGGATTTTGAGTTCTTGAAGACTTTGCACCATAGGAATGTCTCTACATCGGACATCGCACATAATGGCGCTGCTTGGTGATGTGCATAGAGGGATTCGTAACCTCACTTTCATGAAGACGGATGTTTGCAACTTAAGGGCAAATCTGAGGCAAGGGCTTACTTTCCGAGATATGGCTGTCACCATCGAGTATTTTCAAAAGATGCAAGCTGAGAGCTCCTCATTTTTCTATGCAATCGGACTGGATGGAAATCAGGCTGTTAGAGCTTTGTTTTTGGTAGATGGACGAACCAGAGCACTGTACCAGAGTTTCCGGGATTGTATCTTCTTTGACACAACGTTCATGACTAACCGCTACGATATTCCATTTGCACCGTTTGTTGGGATAAACAATCACATGCAAACTATCCTACTTGGATGTGCACTTCTCCCTGATGAAACAACTGAAATATTTGTGTGGCTATTTAAAACCTGGAAGCTAGCAATGAATTGGCAGCCCCCCAATATGTATAATGATAGATCAAGATAGAGCGATGAAAGCGGCGATAGCTCAGGTGTTCCCAGATGTCATCCACAGATGTTGCAAATGGCACGTTATGCAAAAAGCTCGGGAGAAGCTTGCAAGTAGGGATGGAAATGGATCGAATACGAATCGAATAGTCCCAAATACGAATATGAATCCCTATTTTTAAAACGAATACGAATATGAATACGAATCCCTATTTTTAAAATGAATACGAATACGAATCGAATGTCGTAACGAATACGAATTCGAATCAAATATGTACTCAATTCGGTCGAATGTGAATATCCTACAACTTTTGTAACAAATCTCGGTAGAACAAATAGTATTCGTATTCGTATCTGGGAAAAAACGGATAGTATTCGTATTCGTTTTTCCTGGATAGTATTTGTTTTTTCGGATACTATCCGGTTTTTTCCCGGATACGAATAACACCGAATACGGATACGAATAATATCCTTTTTTCCGGATACGAATAACACCGAATACGGATATGAATAACACAGAATACGGATATGAATACTATTCGAATGCGGATTTTACTTACCACATTTGTGTTTTCTCATATACGAATATCGAATAAAAAAAATTATCCTTTACCATTTTGCATCCCTACTTGCAAGGTTGATCTCAACTAAACATGGATTCTCTGATGATCTGTATACATGTGTGAGTTTGTCTGAAACCATTGAGGAATTGGAGAGTTCATGGCAGGAGATGTTGCAGAAATACAACTTGCATGATAATCAACACTTGCAGAACATGTGAAACTCGAAGCACACATGGGCCCCGGCATATTTTAGGAAAAATTTCTTCCCCTTCACTAGCACGACCGACAGATCTGAAGGGTTGAATGCAATCTTCAAGAAACTCATCCACCATCAAGACTCGGTTTGGACATTCGTTAATTAGTATGAATACATCATGGATACTAGACTCAACAGAGAAGATGGTGATGGCTTCAAAGGGGAAACAACAAATCTACCAATGTGGTCTAGGTACCTCTTCTTACTAGTTAATACATGCAACATACTGTGTTACCTGGCTACAACAATTTAATTGGGAACCCCATTTTTTATAGGCACAATTTGGAAAAAATAAGCATCCAAATTCTACACAAGAAGTTCCAGGAGCAATTGATGCAGACAACATCTTATAGTTGCGCTATGCTTGGGGGGCACGGTCAAGTATTTGTACTAACTGTGCCGGGTATGAACCCCCAAAGCCTTCAGAGTTTCAGTTCATGAAGATACTTGTACATATTTGTGTATCCGCAACATGTTTGAGATGGATGGGCTTTTGTGTGCACACATCCTGAAAGTGATGATGCATCTCAATTTGCAACAAATACCTTAGCAGTACTTGCTGAAAAGATGGTCCGAGCAAGCAACTCAAAAGATACCTGAGCATCTTTCAGGTCAAGCCCTATCCTTTGGAGTATGCGCAACAAACAAGTTAAGGTATAACTCGCTATGAAGAAAAATGACAGATCTAGCATCTGATGCATGTTTGAATGAAGAAACATACAAAATCGTATCGGATGCTATCAGTAGCCTGTCAGTGCTGGTTGCTGCAACAAGCGATCCAGCTAATCCTCAACAAGGTGAGGCAGAAAACTCTGCTTCTAGTTTGGTGCAAAACCCACCAAGGTCTGTGCGCAAAGGGCGGCCAACAGAGAAATCGCAGTGGAAGAAACCACCCATCGAGAAGGCAACTGATAAGAAGAAAAAAAACAAAAAGACAAAGATCCATTGTTCATACTGCAATGAGGATACCCACAATAGGCAAAAATGTTGTTACCTGGAGCTGCCAACATCTTGCACAAAGCTCTTAGAGTCTTGCCTTGGGCTGCCAGGATGGTTCAAGCACAACTTCGCCATAAGACAGCCGATGGTTGGGCTGACGCAACGACTATCAGACATGGTTGGGCTGGCGCAACGCCTCTCAGAAATGGTGGGGCTTCCCCCTGCTACCTGCTCAACAATGTTTGCATCATTTAGGCGGTTGGGGCTGTTGCTATTGTCTTCTAGTGTCACATGAACAAGCGTGGGACTCTTAGGGGAGGTACCATCCACTCTGTTAGCCTCACCAACATCTGTCCTGGATTCACTTGCTTGGTTGCTTTGGAGATTTGTTGCAGCAACACCAACAGTACCTCTAGCTGTGGAAACCCTGACTGCTTGAAGGCATATATCGCTAGGCTGTCTCCCCACGTTCGGTGCCAATGCATATCTAACTTCTGCGATCATGGCCATTGTTCGGTTGGTATGCATTGCTCTCAATGTTGTAACAACAGCTTCGAGGTCTTTTGCCCACAACTTGTCATGATTTTCAACAATTTCTTGAATGTTTCTGGGATTCTGTAGGGGGGAATTGCATGCTGAGAGACACAGGATACGCTTATGTAACATGAAGTGGGAAAACACATAGAAGTCTGAGTTGCATAGAAAAGATGTATTGCCTGTGAACATTGGCTGCTGGACTGGGACATCTGCATCCACTCCTCCAAAGATGTCGAGTCAACTGATGCAACATTTCCCTTGCTTGGACCGTTATGATAGGGAGTGCAAGCTAGCTCGTGGAACTGTGTGCATAGAAACACAAAAAAGAGCAATCAGCAGACTTCATCATTATATCAAGCAAAAAAACACACAAAAAAAAGAGAAATGGCGAGGTGACGTATAGGACGGGATCCATAAGACGTGTTGTTCAAATTCAAATGGTTCTTGTCAACCTTCTCAACAAACCCAAAGTCTTCATCGCAGACGTGATAGATCCTAGGGGATGAATAGTGATTGCATGCTTCTGTAGGGGTCTTGTAGGGAGGTCCAAGTGATCCATATATATAATCTGCACATAAAGGTAAAAAGAAAACTGAGTCGCAACATTCGACACAAAAAACACACAATCTACACAAAAAATGAATTAAACAAAAAAAAGGTGGAATATGTATGACAAGGAGGGGCAAACACCCCCCAATGAGGAAAATGTTGGAACGCTGCTCCGGTGTCAACTTCTAATACCTATCGACCTCCTTCATCAACACCTAGAGCACATCACTGGCCCAGTCGTATTCCCCCGGCTCTGATATGTCAGCTAGGCTGAACAGGTAATCCAAGGAGACCATGTTTCTAGTGCCAGGAGTTAGGACAGTTGCCAATGTAACAAGCATGAAGGATCTCATGAAAATATCCTCATCCTCGCTTCCAATCAACACTTCGACAGCCTTCGATATCGGTGCCTTGTCCCTGACCCTATACATATCTCGAAGCTTAGCGATATCTTTCAGCTTGCCCCCTATTTTCAAAGGCTTTTCTTCGGAAGGGATCCCGAGTACCTTCTGCACCATCCCCTTAGTGAAACTGATAGCCTTGTCGTGGTATCAGAACTCGCAAAGGAGTGGGTTGGTCTTTCCGATTATCCACTCAAGTAGGTTGCTTGGTATCTTGAAACTAGTGATTGACAGAAGATAACCCAACCCATGCTTCACAACAAAACCCCGTTGTCCAGGAGTTAGCCCACTCGCAACATTCTGTAACCTCTTAGCACCGAAACGGTGCTTGAAAAATGATCTGTTGCCTTCCTCATCCATGGTGGAGAACTAGCCTATGAAAATGCAACACCGTGCAAACAGAATCAAGACAATGTTGAAACAAACCAGCGCAGCTGGAACAAAAACACCGATGCAAAAAAAAATCCAACGACCATCGAAAGCAAAAAAACGAATTGCCCCTCGCCAATGAAAAAATTACCTAGGGATTTTTTTTGTTTGACCCGTATGCAACATACAGTATTAGCCCGCGCTGGATTAGGATGCCAGTCTTTGCATGTTTGGTACATGCAGAAGACCAAAGAGAAGGGGTACGATACTGGAATCACCGTCAGATACACGAAGGAGCATTTCTTCCACAAGTTGGGCCACTTCGTCGTGGTGTTCGACGACTTCTTTGACCTATTCAACCTCAATGCCCTCGACGCCTCACTTCTACGATGTTGGACACTGTAAGTGTGTACAATCAGGTTCTACATTCACGTAATACCGATAAATATCACAACTTATTACTTATGTATAGATACATGATGAAAAATGACCGGCGATGGCGAGAACCGATGGGTTTCCTCAACCCACACTTGATCTTTAAGCAATGCATCACCCAAGACGCATCCTCGCTAGAAATACATAACGATTTAGATTCTTTGCTCGTATGCGATAAGGACTACATATCTTTGGTGCCCTACAACCAGAAGTAAGTGCTTCACTACTTACTATACAAATTTTATTTGTACTTTATACACAGCACAAACTTAGGTTTAATGACTATAGCGACATACATGAGTAGGTTCCACTGAATCCTTTTAGTCATTGTACCAAAGAGGAACAAGGTAATATACCTTGATTCTCTACTTAACAAAAACCACGACTTCACCCTTGTGCAAGGAATACTCGACAGGTATGATCATTTCCTCTATACATAACTCTATTACAGTCTTCTTTCGTTTGAAATGGCCGAGGATAACTTTTTTGGAATCACGTAGGTCGTTCAGCGCCTATGTTGCTAAGGGAGGGACACACAAGGAATCGAGCACCACACTGCAACACAGGACGTGATTTCCAGTATGTGCTACAACACAGTAATCCTATATCACACTTAGTAATAATACGTCTCGAACTGACTATACCTATATATGTAATTCTATTTTTGCAGTGCCACCAGCAAAAACAAGATCACCTATGTGTATTCTACGTTTGCCGTTATATGCAGTAAATCATGAGTGCTAAGACGAATGATCTAGAGGTTTGTCAATCTCGCAATAATTATTTCCTAATTATAAATTTAAACATATATGCTTACGACTTTACTCCTACTAGCGACAGGACATGATACTCGATTTAGATGCATTCGTTATGAGCGAGATCCCAGAGGTTCGAGGAATGCTCTGCGGCTTCATCAAGACGGAGATCGTTAAAGCCAACGGAGAGTTTCACTCCGTCGATACCGCTGAACGACCTTCAAACAATTGATTCAATTGTAATTCACTTTGAGTAGTTGTAATTTAATTGTAACTCTAGCGACAATACTTGAACATATTCTTTTGCAATTGATTTTGAGTTGTAAATGATCACTTTGAGTTGTCAACAATTGATTTATCTGTGATTTATTTGTTTTATGCTTGCTTGTTTTCAGAGGGCATGGCTAGAAATTCCTAAGGTTAACTGAAAATTAGAAAAAATTTAGTTAGGTATAACGAACTATCACAGACGGTTTTTTGGGTCGAAGCAGTTTGTAAAGGCCTACTATCACAGACGGTTTCCACCAACAACCGTTTGTGATATGCGGATATCACAGACGGATATTTTTACTAACCATCCGTGATATGTCTCCAATCACAGATGGCTCTTTTTACTAACCATCATATCACAGGCGGTTGTTAGTAAAAATCGTCTGTGATATTAGGTCTTCACAGACGATTTCTACAAAAAAAAACCGTCTGTGTTGTGACTTATCACAGACGGTTCACAAACCATCTGTGATAACCGCCTATTATCACAGACACATAAATTCAGATGGTTCAAAAACCGTCTGTAATGACCCTCTCTATAGTAGTGTCTTCCCCATTGTGCGTAACAAGCATTGAGTCCTTATATGCGTTAATATTTTGCATAGTCAAGTTAATTTCTTTGACTCAATAAAAACTCAAGGAATTCTTATGCATGCTCTGCAACAAATAACCTGGTTAGCAGATTCGTACATGTTCTTATATTCATCCCCTCCTCATTTTTATATATTGCGGGGTTTTATCTGTTTTTTGTTTTTCTTGTGGTAACACATTTTTGTTTTTGTCATATTGCAAACTTCAGCAAACTTGTGAACGTCTCAAAAGTCATGAAGAAAGATGTCTCAAAGTTTCAGTGATGCTCTCCAACAGAGTACCCACAACAATATACCCTGTATGTTTTTTTAGTTTTCCAGCTACTATCCTCTTTTAGTTTGTTGTGTATGCTTTTTATATTATGCAATCAAAATAACTAATGCACATATTGGTTTGTTGTCCACCCCCCGGCCCTTGTGTAAGTTTTGACTACAGGGTATACACGATGACAATTATGGAGAATTGGGATGGGAAGACACCGCCATTTCTCGCAGAATAGTCAAGTTGCTTTTGCACTTTTGTTACTCTCATCATGTCACTTTCACTATCAATGACTCACATGTATGTCTTGCTTCATTTTAAATGCATGAAAACATCCCCGATTTCCGTAAGGTTTTTGCATCAAGGCTGATAAAGTCTCTACTCAATGTAATTGACTCAAGTTTTGTGCTCAGTGGGAAGGAAGTACAGGGAGAGGGTAAATGAGATGATACAGATCTCCAAGTCAGATTTAGTGCAGGCATAGATGTATAAACTTACTCTTTTTTTTGGGGGAACAAGCTTGATGTTCTCTCTTTTTTTTGCAACTATGATATCATACATATTGTAAACAGTAGCGGTTGGGAGCAAACTATTGCGAGCTGGTGGTCACAAGTGTGAATGTGTTTCTAAACACATATGTTACTTTTTTTTATTGTAAGTGGTAACTAGTTTTTTGGTTATCTGAAACTATGTGAACTGACGCTGCATTTTGACTATGGCAACAAGAAATTCTGGTTGTACCAGCTATGATTCTCAACCCATGTTGCAAGCAATTACTATAAATGTTGCAAGCATGGTTTAATATTGTTGTAACTCCTATCACCATATGTTGCATCAACAACAATGCAAGCAACAAGAGTACAACATGTTGCACACATTATCATAATATTTTTGCAGCCGTACAAACAAATTGTTGCAGTCTTCCAGATGTTCACTCTTTTTTTTAATACAAACAAAGCAATCCATACAAACATCAGTTTTTTTTGTTGCAAGTGGTATCTTTTTTTCGAGGTAACTGAAAACTATGCGAACCGACGAAGTGTTTTTGAATATGGCAACACGGAATTTTTTCCTAGCTACTAATCAAACTGACAATTTTGTCTCCTATCACCAACTATTGTTTGGCTTTTTTGTGCTTCCATCCCTATGTTGCATGTAATATCAGAATATATTGCAAACATGGGTTCATAATGTTGCAATATTTTTTCACTATGATGTTGCAAATAGTATCACAACATGTTGCGTTGCATCCACACAAACAAAATCTTGCATTCAATTATTCCAGATTATCATGAAACATCTTTTTTATACAATATTTTTACAAAACATCACAGGTGATTTCCAAAAGGTCCAAATGTCCCATGACATCTATGGATCTACATTCTCCTAGACACCCCCAACAAAAATCATAGAGTCATGAGTAGCTAAAATTAATTGGTTCAGTAGAAAAAGTCACATGGTGACAGTGTTGCATGAGTACATGTTTTAAGCCAGGGGTTTATAGTAGGCGAATGCATCAGTAAACCTACAACTTTAACTCCGTATCGCGATATGCTAGATCGCTTGTTGCAACAACCAGCAATGACAGGCTACTGATAGCATCCGATACGATTTTGTATGTTTCTTCATTCAAACATGCATCAGATGCTAGATCTGTCATTTTTCTGCATAGCGAGTTATACCTTAACTTGTTTGTTGCGGGTACTCCAAAGGATGGGGCTTGACCTAAAAGCTGCTTCGGTACCATTTGTGTTGCTTGCTCGAACCAACTTTTCAGCAAGTACTGCTAAGGTATTTGTTGCAAATTGAGATGTGTTATCACTTTCAGGATGTGTGCACATAAAAGCTCGTCCATCTCAAACATGTTGCAGCTACACAAATATGTACAAGTATCTTCTTGAACTGAAACTCTAAAGGCTTTGGGGAGTTCATACCTGGCACAATTAGTACAAATACTTGACCATGCCCCTCAAGCATAGCGCAACTATAAGATATTGTCTGCATCAATTGCTCCTGGAACCCGTAGAAGACACTTCTTGTGTAGAATTTGGATGCTTCTTTCTCCAAATTGTATCGATAAAAAAATGGGGTTCCCAATTAAATTGTTTGAGTCAGGTAAGACAGTATGTTGCATGTATTATCTAGTAAGAAGAGGTACCTAGACCACATTGGTGGATTTGTTGTTTCCCCTTTGAAGCCATCACCATCTTCTCTGTCAAGTCTAGTATCCATGATGTATTCATACTGATTAACGAATGTCCAAACCGAGCCTTGAGGTTGAATGAGTTTCTTGAAGATTGCATTCAACCCTTCAGATCTGCCGGTCATGCTAGTGAAGGGGAAGAAGTTTTTCCTGAAATACGCCAGGCCCATGTGTGCTTCGAGTTCCACATGTTCTTCAAGTATTGATTGTCATCCAAGTTGTATTTCTCGAACATCTCCTGCCATGAACTCTCCAATTCGTCAACAGTTACAAACAGATTCACACATGTATACAGATCATCAGAGAATCCATGTTTAGTTGAGATCAACCTTGCAAGCTTCTCTCGAGCTTTTTGCATAACGTGCTATTTGCAACATCTGCGAACGACATCCAGGAACACCTGAGCTATTGTTGCTTTTATCACTCTATCTTGATCTGTCATTATACAAATTGGGGGCTGGCCATTCATTGCTAGCTTCTAGGTTTCAAAAAACCACACAAATGTTTCAGTTGTTTCATTGGGGAGAAGTGCACATCCAAGTAGGATGGTTTGCATGTGATTGTTTATCCCAACAAATAGTGCAAATGGCATATCATAGCGGTTAGTCATGAACGTTGTGTTAAAGTAGACACAATCTCAGAAACTCTGGTACAATGCTCTAGTTCGTCCATCTACCTAAAACAAAGCTCTAACAGCATGATTTTCATCCAATCGGACTGCATTGAAAAATGAGGGGCTCTCAGCTTGCATCTTTTGGAAATACTCGATGGTGACAGCCATATCCCGGAAAGTAAGCCCTTGCCTCAGATTTGTCCATAAGTTGCAAACATCCGTCTTCGTGAAAGTGAGGTTACAAATTCCACCATGCACGTCACCAAGCAGCGCCATTATGTGCAATGTAGAGATGTTCTTATGGTGCAAAGTCTTCAAGAACTCAAAATCCTCCCAAGAGATGCGGCGGTGTGACTGGTAAAACCTTCTCCTTGCAACATGTTTCACCATTGGATGGGTGTGCTCCTCTTGCATAACAACAACTTGCCATTTGCCATCCCTCAGCCCTACTGCCATGTGTGCCTTGCAACCAAACTTTGTTATTCTGTTCTGTTTTCTCGCACCAATAGTGTTGACTGCGCAAACATCATTCTTCCCGCCTCTCAAATGTTTCGGAACCTCATTTGCAGAGCTGCCCACTGAATTGCTTGCAGAGTTTCGCCATCTTCTACTGGCTTTCTTGCATGTGAGCACTCAAATTCTCTCCTAATGATCTGATTCGTCACCTTGCTGATTCTTGAGCACGCTATCCTCATGCCGAAACCAAGTTTGTATGCATAATCGTTGTACACTTTTTTAGCCTCTTCAAGAGTGTCAAACATCATCCCAACATAAGGCATAATTGGTTGAGAGCACACAACATCTTTGTCCTGATCACCACATTCTTCACCCAAACATCCACCATAGTGTAATCATCATCATCTCCTTGAAAACAGTTGCAACCTTTTTGTAATTTTTGTTGCGCTAACATCTACAAGGTGTTGCATGTAATATCATAATATGTCGCAGACATGCGTTCACAATGTTGCAACTATAACCACGTGTTGCACTCATCACCATAATATGTTGCAACCACACGAACAAATTGTTGCACTCAACAATTTGTTCCAGATTATCATGAAACATAACATTTTTTGCAAAGGTGATTTCCAAAAGGTTCAAATGTTCCATGACATCAGAACTCACAAAGAGTCATGAGTAGCTAAAATAAAAAAGTCACATGGTGACAGTGTCGCATGAGTGCAATGTCAACAACGAAAATTTCAAGGGGAGGGGGGGTGGACTATCGGGACCCCAGATTTTTGAATCTGAGCCCTCTATGCATTATGAACTAGTCCCATGATCATTAGCTAGTTCACAAAGTGACAACATTGATAAAATCATATCCATACAACAAAATATATAAGAAGAAGGCAAATTAATATTACTTAGTAGCAACGAACCTTATGGTCAAGGTTGACAGAGTTTTCCACGTAGGGCTTAAGATAAAAGAGTAAACTTGTAGCGGAATAAAACAACTCGTGGTAGCCATCCGACATGTCCACAAACAATCAAGTGGAAAACGCATCCTAGTTCGCATAGCCCTCGAAGTACTTGTCCTTGTAGAACTCTATGTTCCTTGGTTCTTCCTCGGTGACTGATCAACAATGGCATAAAGTCGTGAGTACATAAAATACTCAGCAAGTCATAGGGAAATGTATGCAAATAGTATTTATGCAAGGCTTGAACCAGGATAGCTTTATGACTATTTTGCAGAAAGCGGTATTGACAGTAAATACAATAAATAGATTGGAAAACATAATTTAAAAGATTAAATACATAAGTAAACAAATACTTTGAAACAACTAGTGAACTACCCATTCACTTCCCAACCAAACCACCATCCGAACATTTTATGAAAAATCTACCGCTCGTGTGAAATCACCAGACATTGTCTATAATCGGGGACACAACTATTCGAATAGTTTTTAACACTCTGTAGAGGTTGTACAACTTGACCCACAAAAGATAATCAATTTATAATATCGGCCAAGACATGCTTCCGAAGGTGTGCAACTAAATGATTGTCACAAGGCTTTTACAAAGCTCTGTCTTGACCCAGTTCTGCTCGCTAAGGTTTCGCCACACCGGCCCCCTCTTGCACCAAATCATCAACTCAAGTAGAACCGAATCAAAACGTTGCTAATTAGTTGGTTATGTCCACCCCATCCTGGACATGTGGTTGTACGGTAAGGCCTAGATCAATAACGCACAAAGTTAAGTCCTTAGTGATTACTCAGGCGAGACTACCTCATCCAATGTGCCTCGCATACCCTACAATGTGCCTCATGCACCCCCTTTACTATCCGACCACTCGCCCGAGTATAAATCATTTTGTTTACCCAAACTAATGACAAACCTTGCCATGGCACAATTTTATAACAGCGGCATCGCTCCACAATTCCATATATCATTAGGTCAAAATTAGTCATTTTATGAACATGTAATCATGAATGCCATCGTAACTAAGCATGGCTAAGCATTCTACAATACACATGTTGGTATTACAATAATGTCCAACTAAAATAAACCCTTGCTATGGTGTCCAACGAGATATGTCATTCACAATTATTCAAGGTGGCGTAATGTCAAATAGGTATTTAACTGTAACACCCTAGCCCAACATAAGCCTAGAATGCTACTAAACCAACAGACCCGGAAACTAAACTATAATTTTTTCTCTAAATTTCGGTACAACTTCCTTTGAAACATTGACCATTGAAGGGGTTCAAAACAAACTAATAAGTATATGAGCATGATAATCATGCTGCAAAAATTAAAACATAACCATAAAAGCCCACACGAAAGAACCGACCATCTCTACTATAAAGGAAACAATTTCACCTTGAAGGGTGAACACAACTGTAAAACAAAATCACTAGTAAGGTTCTGCCAATTAAAACTAAAAGTGCTGATTTATTAGACACGATGAAATCAAGGTGTAGTGCACCAAAATTTCTATCCCATTCCCATGCATGCTGCCTTCATAGGAAGTACCTAAAAAAACATAAGCAACAAGTGTGAGTCCTCCACTTAGCAAAGTACAATCAAGACGATAAACAAAACCTCATAAATAGATATTGAACATAAATATTTCTCACATACAGCCATCCACATTGGTTTCATAAATTTTTCAACTTTTACTTTCATGCGATGCAAATGCCACGAATGCACTTCTCTTTTCTCTTTGGAATTGCCGGTAATGCGGAATATGCATCCGTCGATGCATACTCAAACATGTGCCTTCTAGCATAGGGACCTCAAGCCCACACTCCACAAGTGTGGGGACCTCATGCCCGTCTAAAACATGACGAGGACCTAAAAAATTATCATTACTTGGCTATCACGTAGACCAAGTCTCAAGGATCCATGAAATGATGCAAGTGATTGTTGTCAACCATTAATCTTTATCTCTTTGCTTCATCAATATAAGCATATAGCATAGCCAACAGCAAAAACATGAATAAATATTTATATGCGTAAGACATTAACAAGGCATAGATATTTTCTGCATTGGTTACCGACTACTTGCACTTGCCTCAACCGTGTGACGAAGGATGACAAGTAGAAGGCCCTACCCCTTGATTCACACCACCACCTGAGCATTCATAAAACACACTAAAAAACAATCCAAGAGCAATACAACATTACAAAAGAAATAAATAACACCGCTCCTAATCACAACCCAAAACAGCTATGTTTTCCTCCCTGAACACTGTTTTGTCTAAAATAGAACAACTATCTTTCTAAAATCATAACTTATATTCTAACTGTCTAAAAATTGTGTTCTTCGACTCTCTGGAATTCTTAAGAAGTTATCTACCTTTTTCATGAAGATCTAAACTCCAAAATAATCCATCTTCTATTTTTAATCTACAGGTTTATGCACGCTGCCAGAACCCGACAAACTGATCAGATAGCCAGCTTACAAAATTCATAACTTATTGTCTACTCATCCGATCTACATGAACAAATATTCTACAGAAAGCTATTGAGATCCTCTACAATTCACTAGCAGACAAAATTCCCAAATTTCGCACCTATAGTACCTGAAACTACAGTGCAACAGAAATAGCAGAATACCGATCTACTAAGCGATTTCTATTGATTCTAAACAGAAAATAAGCATTAGAATCGTCACCCTTGGAGATCAAGATGACGAACACGAGATCCCAGCGAGACTCCTCCCTTTTCTTCCTCATTTCCTTCTCCCCTTCTTCTTTCTTCCTCTTCTCCTTCCCTTCCCTCTCTTCCCTTTCCCTTCTTTGCTTCTAGCCCGCAACACACAAAGCAGTAGGAGGGATGGAGGCTAGGGCTACAATGGGGGAGGAGACACCAGGGGGCGGAGCTACAGTAGCAAGGGCGGTGCTACAGTAACAGGGGTGGCGCTACAGTAGCTTGGCTAGGGTTCCCCCCCTCTCCCTCTTTTGTTGGTGGCCGGCCCACCTCTTGGGTATGGCCCGAAGGCCCATAACTATTTTCCCACTAAATTCATATTATTAATCATTTTCTATTTTATTAAATACTCATTTAATAAAATAGGATATTACATTCTACCCCCTTAAAAGAATTTGACCCCGAATTCTACTCGAAGAACAACCAAAACCCAAAATCAACAACAAACTAACACATACCCGTTTTGAATAACTCCGGGTACTTTTCACGCATGTGAGGCTCTAACTCCCAAGTCACTTGCTGCTCGGTTTGATGTGACCATAACACTTTGACATACTTCAAAGTCTTATGCCTCAACACCCTTTCCGAATATCCCCGTACACGTACCAGACGGGACTCGAAGGTAAGGTCTTCCTTTATTTTTTTAAACCAGAAAAAACCACTATGCCAGCATAAAGCCAACTCAAATTGTAAATGACCTCTATTATAAACACACAGCTCAACAATAATCAAGAGAGCATTTCACTACCCGAGAAAACATTATTTTCTTAATTTTTCTTTTAGGAATAAACTTTCGCTCAAATCATAAGATTTGAAATCATCACACTAACTCCTTCCTCTTAGCCGGCAAACTCAAAGCGATGTTCAACCCAAGAGCATCAACCACACTCATCTAGAGGGACTCTACTAACCCACAAAAAGATACTCTAATCCACTCCTCTACCAAAGGAATTATTTTATTAGATGATTCCCAACACCTCAATAAATATTTTTACCTAGAATCACATCACCTTAATCCTTTAAGGATAATCAACTTAAAATTCTCAACATACACACTCATTTACTACACTCAGAGGGTTCTATTAATGATCATCACACTATTTGGAATCCACTTTTATTCTACTACTTCCGCACATAGTCATTGGGCAACCAATGTTCTAGCATAAAACACAAGCCCAATTTCAACCTCCAAGACTCCTACAGTGAACTTTTGGTATAAATGATAGGAAAATTCTCATATTCGATGACTAAAATTCCCACAATCCAAACGCGAGGTTGTGATGCCGATGGTGAGGAAGAAGGCGACGAGGCGTTGTCGACGGCGTCGGGAACGATGGAGAAAGGAGCTTCGGCCGGCGGCGAGGAAAAGCGAAATGTGGCGAGGAGAAAGCGAGGAGGGGAGAATCAGGGAATGGGAGGAGGAGTAGAAGGGGCCCACGGGGCTCCCATTTATAGGGGCAGAGGGGGAGTAGGGAAGGAGATCACGCGGCGGGGATCATGGCGGCTTTTGCGTGTTCCAGAGAAACCGCGCATGATTGGAGGAGGAAAACGGGCGAAATGGGTGCGACGGGATACAGGGAATTTAATGCGTGCGATTTTGTGAGAGAAAGGGGATGAAATCGCGGTGGAATTGAGGAGCTCGGTTGGCGGTAATGGCGGCTTGCGCATGGGCGCTAGAGGAAGAAGAAAGGAAGAAAGGAGAAGAGAGGGAGGTCGACAAAGGACCCAAAGGCCCAGTGAGAGAAAGGGAGGTGGTCGGTAGGTCAAGCGAAGGGCAGCAGGAGAAGGTGGGCCTGCAGGAAATGGGCTGGAAAAGAAAATTATGGTCCGTAGAGGATTTCTGGATTTTTAAAGCGTTTCAAAATTCAGAAATTGGAAGAAATCAAAAGGGGTTTTAGAAACTAGTAAATAGAGTCCTAAAATTATAGAAAAATTCACAGAAATTCCCTAGGTTATTTTGGACTTATATAAAATATTTCCAACTTAAAGTTAGCTTTTATTCTTACACATAAATTATTTTAAATTTCTAAAAATAGGAAAAATATTTTTAAATACCAAAAAAATAAAGAAATTAATTAAAATTTTCTTTTTAACTTTAAATCCAAGAAAATCTCAGGAAACTCAATAAACTTTCTTTTTTACTTTTAAAATCTAGGAAAATCAAGAAAATCAACAAAACTCTTTTAAATATAAAAAAAACCAATAAAAAATCCAATAAAGTAATAACTTTATAAATTTTATTTTTGGTAACAGAACTTTGGGATGTTACAGGAGACATAAACACACAACTACAACAATGCGCATGTATGTTGCAACAAATCATGCTAACAAAGGTCTTGTAGGGTTAGTACATGCTAGTAACGGGACCTCGCAGCTCAGATGGCCAAAATCGACTGACGGATTTACAACAGGGTCCACGAGTGGGAGTTCTTAATGTGTTCCATGGTTGCTACTAGAGGTACTCGCTATGTTGACCGCCATCTGTTCGGTAGAAGATTGTTGGGACTTGAGATTGGACGGATCTGCGGCGACGATAGGGCGGAGGCCTCGTGAAAGGATGATTTGGTGGTGGGAACTCGAGTTTACGGATTAGATGAGACATTGGGATGAGTTTAGGGAAGAACTTTTGAATCGCGTGGACGAGTTCGAAGAACTCGCCCGACGAGCAAGATTGGGTGGAATGGGGGATTTGCTGCTGTCGGGGGAGGCACATGATGTTGCAAGCTTGGAAGCGAAAACATGTGAGATTGAGCGAGGAGATCGGGCAGAGGAGTTTATGGGGGATTTTGTTGATGTCGGAGCTTGGGCGACGAGCGAGATCGGGCAGAGTTATGGGGGATTTTGTTTCTGTCGGGGTGTCATCGCGTGAAATCGGACCGTACATCCGAACGCTAGTCGCATCCTATCAATTTCCTTATGCGAAGCTTCAAAATTACTAACTGCATGTACAAACACAACTGTACAAGCCAAGAGTCGTGTTCATCTCTTCTGTTGTTTGATCGTGATCATCTGTATTGTGCTGATCTCTCACGGCCGATCGATCTCCTAATGCGCTGTATCTCTAGTGTGCACAAATATTGATAAGTTGGTATACTAAGCTGGGGCTGGAACGACGCTAGGGCTAGGGTTCGGCCGCGGGAGGAGGTGGGAGGGGGATTTTGTTCCATGGAAAAAGCGGGTAATTTCATCTGAACTTTAGGGGCAAAGTTGGAATGGGGGTTGCGGGAAGCCACGGGGGCTTCCGGCTTCCGCGCGTTATAACAATTTTCGGCTTGGGGGAAAAGCAGGATGTTTGGAACAGCTTCTGGTTTTTCCGAACGAAAAGTCGAAGCAACGCCCTAAATCAAGGCCTTAGATTGGTTGGGCTCATCCTATGATGTTTTTTTTTGGAGAGGATCCTATGATGGTGTAATCAGTTAGTGCGTACACACGGTTGAATTGCTCGCAGAACCTACCAACTACCAAGTACCAAGATCAGAAATCAGAATCATATGTCTTGCATGCAACAAAAACAAACTGCAAAATGATTCACCTCTAATCTTACATTCACTTCTGAAATCAGAAACAATTGGACACTATGGTAAAATAATAGCTGTAGAAACAAAGAAGTGTCTAAATATACATTAGTCTACTCAGAACTTGAGCGGAGTTCTACTAGTGAAGCATAGACTCCATCCTTGATGCGCATCAGGGACTCATGCCTTCCCTTCTCTGCAATTTTGCCTTCCTTGAGGACTGCAATCATATCAGCCCCTTTGATTGTGGAGAGCCGGTGCGCCACGACAATTGTGGTTCTGCTAACCATGACTCGATCCAATGCATCTTGAACGATGCGCTCCGATTCCGCATCCAGGGCGCTGGTTGCCTCATCAAGTAGTAGTATCTTAGGGTCCTTTATAATGGCCCTCGCGATAGCTACGCGCTGTTTCTGTCCACCAGATAGTTGCACCGCTTTCTCCCCGACCGCAGTGTCGTATCCTTGTGGCAAGCTTGATATGAACTCATGAGCATTTGCTGCCTTGGCCACAGCTATGACCTCTTCTTCTGTTACCTCTCCGTGTTTCCCGTATGTAATGTTGGCACGGATTGTGTCGTTGAAAAGCACTGGCTCCTGGCCTACCAGCCCCATCTGATCCCTTAACCAGCTAACTTTCAAGCTCTTAATTTCGACTCCATCTACTGAGATTCTACCAGAATCAGGATCGTAGAAACGCTCCAACAAAGCAATTATTGTTGACTTGCCACTACCACTCTCTCCAACAAGTGCTATGGTCTGTGGAAAAGGAAGGAAAAGGTTGCATCGCAACTGTTCCAGTGCTTGGGAATGATCAGACGTGAAATAAAGCAGCTGAAGGTTGCATATATGATATCACTGGAACTAGTTAGGTCTGATATATTTTTTAAGTAAGCGTTCTTGGTTTTATGTCAGGTTGCAATTCATGTTAATTGTGCCCATGGAAAAAAAATTGTTGCAAGAAAACAGTAAAAAGAAAGAGGGCAAATATTTGCAAGTTTAATGATACCTTTCTGGAAGGAATGTGCAAGGTAAAATCACTGAATATTTGGACATCAGGGCGTAATGGGTACTTGAAACTGACATTACTAAAATCAATGTTGCCGGTGACGTTTTCCAATGTCATGCCCTCATCACTACTGGAGTCAATTTTGGAGTTCCGGTCTAGAATACTGAAAATGGAAATAGCAGAATCCTTTGCCTTTGTTGCATCCGAAGCCAATGCACTTGCCTGTGAAACCCCAGCAGCTGCGAAAACTAAAGCAAAGAAAACCTGAAAAGCATCCAATCAATTTGTAAATGATTGATAAATGTTAATATTCATACATGAATGATAGCTTGAAGTGTTTTAGGAGTTCTTACTTTAAAAACATCTGGAAAAGTAGTTGTTCCCTGGCGTACAAACTGTGCACCAACATAGAAACAAAGACCATATGTGAGATATAACATCAAGAATGAGAAACCAAAACCAAGTCCTCCAACAATTCCACTTCGAATTCCCTGTTTTCTTAAAGCTTCACATTTTTTGTTGTATGTTGTGATCACTCTTTTCTCTGCACAGAAAGATGCTACAGTTCTAATACTACCAACAGCATCAGTTGCAACTTGACTTGCATCTTCATACATCTCCTGCATAATAAGATGACATTATTACGATAAGATTGAAGGACCATAAGAATAGCTCATTCTCAATAAAACAGGGGATACTTTTTATAGGTGTTATGTGTCACCTTAGCTTCTTCACTAAACCCCTTCAAGAACTTCACTTGAGCATAACCCTGCGCTGCACTCACTAAAGGGATAACACATGTGATGATCAGTGCAAGCCTCCAGTCTGCCGCAAACGCTATGACAAAGCCAGTGATTAGTGCAGCAGCAGACTGCACTATAAGGGACAGGTTATCTCCTACTAAGCGCCGGATATTTAACGCATCAACTGAGAGCCTCGTGCCAAGTGCCCCACTGTAAGTGATAAAGCGGACTCTTAGTATTGGTGTAAATCTAAATATGTTTAGAAACGATAAAATAATTAAAATCATTTGATTATCATACCTGGAACTTGAGGGTTTATCAAACCAAGCAACTTCTTGATGCACAATTCTTTGAAATGACAGAGTACGAACACGCTCTATGAGCTTGCCGCCAGCAATTCCAAATAAAAAATATTCTGCTGGGATTGAAATCAAACAAGCAATCCCCAGAACAACAGATATCAATGCCCAAAAGCTAGAATCTTTTCGCAGCTTATTTGGTGGCTCGTAGAATGATTTTATAACACCAGACATTAATAGACCATACAATGGGAAAATGACTCCATGCACTGATGCTGCTATAGAGCCTAGCAGAAGAAATGGCACCTCTGGCCTGTTAAGATTAAAAAGTCGTCCAATTGGTGCTTTCTTAAGGGCCTGACCATCGGGGAGCTCGTCCTTTCTCTGTCCACCTGTGATTCTACCCTCATGCAACTCAACAGATAATCATAAGGGGTTCTTGAAGGAATATCTGTTGCTATTGCCAAAAGAATCTTTAGTTGTTGACCATCTAAGTGACAAACCAGTGCCTTTTGATCTGGAATCTTGCGCTCCAGAATCTGGTATGTCATGCCTTTTGTCACGAGTTTCTTGTAGCCTAATAAGCTGGGAGTAAGCCCCATTGGGATCCTTTACCAATGCATCATGAGGACCTGTATATATACGATATGTTTGTGGGACAAATGAATCATCACAGATCGACAATAGAAAGTTTCATGAATGGGAAATAATGTATATTCAAGAGAATCTAACCTTGTTCAACTATTTTCCCTTCACGAACAACTGTTATGCAGTCAACATTCCTTACGGTGCTCAAACGATGAGCAACGACGAGTGTGGTTCTTTCTACCATTATCCTATTCAGTGCCTCCTGAACTATCCACTCAGATTCCACATCCAGTGCACTTGTTGCTTCGTCTAGCAGAAGGATTTTTGGATCTTTAAGGATCGCTCTTGCAATTGCAATTCTCTGTTTTTGTCCTCCAGAAACCTGAGCACCATGCTGGCCAACTAATGTATCATAGCCCTGGTATGACATGAAAACATTGTTAGCTGATTATAGCATTGACATACACTTCAATTTTAAGAAGTTTTTGGAAGCAATCAATTTTTTATTTCCATACATTCGGTAACTTGTCGATGAAGTTTGCTGCATTTGCAAGCTCAGCTGCTCTCTTGATCTCTTCAAGTGTCGCGTCTTCTTTACCATATATTATGTTATCTTTAATGGAGGTCATAAAGAGCAGTGGTTCTTGGCTAACAAGACCGATCTTCCCTCTTATCCAATCAAGCCTTAGATTCTTGATGTTAATTCCATCTATCAAAACTTCACCAGATTGTGGATCATAGAATCTTTCAGCTAGGCTGATAACAGTTGACTTGCCACTTCCACTCTCTCCAACTATGGCCATTGTTGTTCCTGTCGGACCCGGATTTCGAGAATCCAAATCCTCTGTGAAATCACTGTGCTATTCCCTGGATCAGTAGCTAGCACTTCACAGTACACATTGCTGAATCATTCATACAAGCGTGAACTGAAATATTAAATATTACAACCAATCGAGTAACATAGACCACGCCGGGTCGAAGTTTACAAAAGGGCCGAAAGGTGCCAAATTGATTACATCACATAAAGATAGCGAATGCTACAATGAAGCAAAAGGTGAGGTAGGGCTCATCTCACACGTGCAAGCGATCGGGTGACCGGTAATGATGGATATTAACCAAGAGTTGGATAATATCGCTTGTACGCGAGTACCAACGAAGTCTACTTAGACCGGGCGAGACCTAAACTACGTAACTAAGCTACCTCGTCATAGCCATGTCCATCATCTCTGGGCCGTCATAGAAGGCGAATCTCCGCTGCCTTCATTATCTCAAGGGTTGGGGAGAAGCGAGAATGAGCACTACTACCGTGCTCATGAGCCAACACACAATGCAATTATATACATGCAAGGCTTAACAAGGATGGCTCAGTTCTTTTATTTATGAAAGCTAGTTTTGCAATATTCTAATTACAAATCCTATGATTTAGCATTTTTAACAAATTTGCAATTTTAAAAGATTAATGTGCAATAATTATATTAGTAGAGAATCCATCCCATGAAACTCTACCCATGCATCCTTTCAATTGGGGCTGCCCCAAAGACCACACCCACCGAGCTCTACGACTCAGAGAAATCCAAAACAGGCTAGGTGAGCCCTTCCACCATTTTTCCATTTCACCCACAAAGCTTTTTGAAATAGAACTAACTCAAGTTATGATTCCCATGTCCGCCTTTGACCGTAGAGGCACTACTGCTTAAACAGCTTTAGACTCGCAGAGGTTCAGACACTTTACCCACAAGAGATAGTCATACCCGTTACCCCACATGATTCCGTAGTCATGTAGTTGGGCGACCATCACAGTAACTTTTCTAATTACCTCACCCCTTCCGTCATCTCACCCATATGGGGTTACGCCCATACGTTCATGTGGGATGTTACCCCACGCCGTAGTTAGTTTACCCCAATGCAGTAACTTCACCCTTGCCTCGTGTCCCCGCAAGCCTTATTTACCGCAAGCTTGCATGATACATTTTTCCACCGTGCGAGACACATTCAGGGTTTGATAATTGTACTAGGCCAAGTTGCACTTTGCAGACTTGTGGTTGCACATGTTTAACACGGAGGTCGAGACAAGATTAAGTCCTTAGGGTTATCTGGGCGGTTCATTCCACAAGCCAACCAACCATGTGCTCCCCGAGCACCCACCTCCTCACCATCCGCCCAGATAGAACTAGCAATAGGGGTTTTTGAGAGGTAAAACCAATTTATTTTCACAACCTTTAGCCAATGGACCACCAATGACTACCCGAAACATTTTATGTTTGAGGAAATGATGATTGGGGTATTTACACCCTGATTTAAGCAAGACTAGCATGTCGCTATACAACCTATAACTAGTATTACCATATAGTTACTAGGGTGACAAGGATTAACGGATTCAAGTTATCAAGGATGGCATATTAATTTAATTAATCAACAAGTGGGTATTTAACTACCTTAAGCTTTAACATACATTTGATAAAGAAATAAAGCATGCAATTTTGCTAATTTAAATTAATATAATTTGCATAAAATGTAGGATCAATATGGTCAAAGTATTGACTCGCCTTGGTTAAAGGCTAGGGATCTTGGTCTTGATCACTTATGGTCGCCGCGTCTTCAAATCCTAATCGAAAGCCAATACCTAAAAGACACAACGGCAAAGAGAGCAAATAAATAAATAAGGAACAATAAGTAAACTCCAAATTAATCAAGTCCTATGCCATTAGCAAGATCTTGATTTAACAAATTTTTAGAAGTTTATTTCATAATTTTTGGAGTTAAAATGGAAAAGATATGAATTTTTGAAGGTTAATTGAATTAGAAAAAAAGGGAGTCCACGTAAGCAAAGCATGGACCGGGTCCATGCGATAGGGCGAGGCCGGTCCACGCCAAGACAAGAAAAGGAGGGCCCCACATGGCAGCCAAAGGAGGGAGGGGGCAAGCAAATGACATGTGGGCCCAAAATCCCAACTAAATCCCCAAATCAACTCTATTTCCCCCATTTCTTTCTCTGCTCTCATGGCTACACAGGAGGAGCAGGAGGCGACGGGGTGGAGGCGGCCACGGCGGCAAGCGGCGGCGGGCGGGCGGGCAAGCGGCGCGCTGGGCATGGGGGCAGCTGCCCGGGAGGAGGCGGCGGCCTGGGAGAGGGCAAGGAGGAGTTTCAAGCGGCGCGGATGGCGGCGGCGGCTCAGCAAGCACGAGCGGCACGGCGAGCGGCGTCATGTTGAGGGCGTGTGCCCCATGAGGAGGCCGCCAAGGTGGCGAGCGGCTTTCGGGGGGGCGGCGACTACCAAAGCGGCGACGAGACGAGGAGGCGGCGCGCCCGGCTCTATGGTGCTTACCGGAGCTCGGGGTGACGGGAGCTCACGCAGAGAGGAGGAGCTTTATAGGAGCCATGGTGCGGAGGAGGAGGGGGCCCGGTCCGAGCAGCAGGTAATGGCAAGGCGTCGCGCTGGCAGCGGCGACGTGGCGTGCGTCTTGGGCAGGCAGTGAGCAGGCTGCAAGCGCAGACAGAGCGGCAATGGGACGGACGGAGTGGCGATAAGACAAGGCGAAGCGCGGTGGCGGCGACCATTGCAAAGACGCAAGGGCGCCAGACGGAAGAAGGAGGAGGAGAAAGGAAGGGGGCCTGGAGGTAAGTCCTAAATCGCCGTTACAAATCCTACCCACCTTAAACGGAATCTCGACCTCGAGATTCAAGCGCCCGCCAACAGAACGGTAGTCTTGTTTCATTGGATCTTCGCGTCCTGTGTGGCTTCCTTGGCCGAGTGGTGACTCCATCGACCTTGCAAAGGCGAAAAGACTTGGCATCTTGTTCGCTTCTCGATGACGCCGAGGATCTTGATCGGATGCTCGATAAGTCGATCTTGTCAAGGGCGATGGCTTCAACCAAGCGTCTCGCTTCTTGTGTACTCGAGACACTTTTGAGCCGAGACGGAAACACGCCAGAACCTCTCGACAGATGTTCTCGTAGCTCTAGCCGATAGGCTACTTCCCCACGCTTACGCGTAATCGGAACGGTCCTATATATCTTGGGGCGAGCTTGCCTTTACTTTGAATCTTCGAGTTCCACGGCGGGATACCTTGAGGTATACAAAGGCGTCTCAACTTCAAAAGTCAATTTCCTTCGACGGTTGTCGGATAACTCTTTGTCTTGACCGAGCAAATTTGAAGGCGATCTCGATTATTCGAACTTTCTTCACTTGCTTGAGGGTGTCCGGTCCAAATATATATCCTTCACCTGATTCTGACCAATGCAGAGGGGTTCTACATTTTCTACCATAAAGTGCTTCAAATGGGGACATTTTCAAACTCGACTGGTAGCTGTTATTGTATGCAAACTCGGCATACGGCAGACATTTCTCCCAGTCTACTGTAAATTCCAAAGCACAAGCTCGAAGCATGTCTTCTAGAATCTGATTTGTCCTTTCTGTCTAACCATCGGTCTGCGGATGATAAGCTGTGCTGAAATCGAGGTGTGTTCCAAGGGCATCATGCAAACTAGCCCAAAAATACGAGGTGAATTGAGATCCTCGATCAGAGACTATCCTCTTGGGTACTCCATGTAAACACACAATACGAGCCATGTATAGCTCGGCTAACTTGTCTCCCTTGTAGGTTTTTTTTTACAAGGATAAAATGGACTACTTTGGTTAGTCTATCAACTATAACCCATACTGAGTCACATCCGGACTTGGTTCGGGGTAGACCGGTAATAAAATCCATTCCAATTTCTTCCCAATTCCACTGGGGAATTTGCATGGGTTGAAGCAATCCTGCTGGCTTCTGACGTTCGGCTTTGATTCATTGACATACATCACAACAGGCTACATACTCAGCGATATCTCTTTTCATGCGTGGCCACCAATACAAAACCTTCATGTCCCGATACATGTTTGTACTGCCTGGATGTCGGGTATATGCCGAAGTCAGGCTTTTTTCAGATCAAATCCTTGAGTTCCTTCCGTGGGGAACAAAGAGACGGTCCTATACCATAGAATTCTTGTCGATCTTCGATCATCTTGGGGCTTTTTCCTTTAGCCATGAGACGCTTGAATCTTTGGACTCTGTGATGTTCTTTTTGAGCGGTCTTGACTTGCTCTTCTAAAGTTGGATGTGCTTCCATGGCGTCGGGTTACCTTTTGTTCTATCAAACAAAGGTTTAGGGCTTCTAATTCCTTATAAAGCTCGGTTGGTGCTCTTGAATCATAACTTTGTTGCAAAGATGACTTGCGGCTTAATGCATCGGCGATTACATTAGCCTTTCCGGGATGATAATGGACATCCAAATTGTAATCCTTTATTAACTCTAACCATCTTCTTTGCCGAAGGTTGAGATCGGATTGGGTGAAGATGTACTTGAGACTCTTGTGGTCCGTGTAGATGTTACAATGATTTCCAATCAAATAATGCCGCCAAATCTTGAGGGCGTGCACTACTGCTGCTAACTCCAAGTCATGAGTTGGATAGTTGTCTTCATGCTAACGGAGTCTGTTCGATGCATAAGCTACAACTTTTCCTCCTTGCATAAGCACGCAACCAAGACCTTGGCGCGATGCATCACAAGAGACTTCAAAGTCTTGATGAATGTCCCAGCAGGTCAATACTGCATAAGTTAACTTTTTCTTCAATTCTCGAAACTCTTCTCACAAGCCTCACCATTCATACTTTTTTCCTTTTTAAGCAAATGGGTCATTGGTTTGGAGAGCTTTGAGAATCCTTCTATGAAGCGCTCAGAGTATCCGGCTAAACCGAGAAAACTACTTAACTTCATATCGATGTAGGTCAAGCTTCCAATCCATCACGGCTTCTACCTTGGCGGATCAATCGCTATTCCTCCCGCGGATACAATATGTCCGAGGAAACCGATTTCAAGCCAAAATTCACATTTATCAGACTTGGCATAGAGCTCATGCTCTTTAAGCTTTTCCAGACCAATTGTAGGTGTTCAAAGATGTTCTTTCTTGGTCTTGAATAGATCAAGATGTCGCCTATGAACACGACTACAAACTTGTCCAGTATTCCATAAATACCTTGTTCATCGATTCATGAAGTAGGTCGGTGCATTGGTTGCCTAACGACATGACTGTGAACTCAAAACAAGCCATACCGTGGTAAAGGTCATTTTAGGAATATCCTCATTCCCGATCTTGAGTCGGTGGTATCCTCGACCGTAGGTCTATCTTGGAGAAAACTCAAGCTCCTGCCAACCGATCGAACAGTCATCAATACGGGCAAGGGATACTTGTTCTTTATGGTCACTTCGCTGAGGGCTCAGAATCCACACACAATCGCGTAACCATCTTTCTTCTTCACAAAGAGAATCGGGCGAACCCTGTGGAGAAGAACTAGGTCTAATGAATCCTTTTTCTTGTAAATCTTCAAGTTGTGTCTTCAACTCTTCAAGTTCGTTAGCGGCCATCCTGTACGGTCTCTTGGCAATTGGGGCCGTCCCTGGCTTCAAGTTGATCACGAACTCGATATCTCGGTCAGGGGGCATGCCTGGCAATTCTTCTGGGAAAACCTCGGGGTAAGCTTGGACTACAGGCGTTGTCTCTAGAGACATCTCTCCAAGATGGTGGATTGTCCCGACCAAAGGAGAGGAACGATCCACACTAATCCTTATTGTGGTTTCGTGGTCTTTGGCAAGTACCACTTTCCTTGCTATGCAATCTATTAGTCCATGATACGCGCCAACCAATCCATCCTTATGATGATATCCAGCGCTTGAGATTCTAGCACCGTAAGGGTGGCTAGAAATCCGTAATCTTTCAAAGCAATCTCTACTCGGGACTAACCGAGGTAGCATATAGGGGTCCCCCGTGAACTAAGTACCACGGGTTTTTTTAACTTATAGGTCGGCAACTTAAGCCTTTCAACAAACTTTCTTGAAACAAAAGAGTGCGAAGCTCCGTAATCAAACAAAACTTGTGCAGTATCGAATTGACAGAGAACGCACTCCATTAGCACTCTCAGAGCATCTTGTGCCTCCTCGCCGGTGACATGATTCACCCGCCACGCCTCTGTGTTGGGGTAGACCTCGAAGCTTGGGAAGTCTGGTGGCTCTTGCCTGGGCCGAGGTTCGCCCTGAATTGGAGCGGCTCTGGGTTGTTCTAGGAGCAGGTGGTGGCGATGAGGGCACCGGTTAGCAAAGTGTCCTTTCTCTCCGCAAGCTAAGCAATGGAGGTGAGTCAGCCGGGTTAATCAGAAAGCAGGTGTCCAATGAAGGGAGCACGGAAAACATTCCCATTTCCTCTCATTTCCACTGAGGTGCTCTGACACTTCGGTGCCATCTGGCTATTCTCTGTTAAAATGGAGGGTGTCTGATGTTGATTATCTTTACCAACTTTGCTTGTGGCGAGTCTCACAAATGACTTGAAGACCGGTTCTTTGTAGCTCAATTGCCTTGGTCAAGATGGGCGCAGAAACAATCCTTGGGGCAAGGGTCTTGTCCTTCACAAAGGAAGCACGAACCTTACTCATCGGGCATTCACCGGCCGATGATCCTTATCGCAGCTTGGGGCGATCAGCACAACATTTGTCCGCTCGATGTCCTTTTTTCCCCACAATGCGTGCATGCTACTGTGTTCATAGGACAATCTTCGATTGATGGTGTTCTCACAATAGGAACAAGAGGGAATCGGGCACGTAGCAATAGTGTCCGTATTGCCCACATGTGAAGCATACTCTTCTTGCATCTTGTCGCAAAGGAGGGCATGATTGGGCGACATGTCCTGCCTTGCCACATTCAAAGCAAACATTTGGCGAGCTTCGGTTCGATGATAGAACTTCGCAGTACGCCTTGCTTTTTGTCGGGTCCATGATAAGTTCTTCGTTGTCAAGGTTGAGGTTGGTGACGATGGCATTGTTTATCGGTTCTTCAATATTCCGCTGGGGACAAATTGCTCATGTGGTGTCCTAGGTCGCACAATAGAAACATCCGATCTCTTGGCCTTGCTTCCTTTGGGGACATCTATTGGCGGCGTTCTTTTTCTCCACAAATTGAAGCAAAGAAGGTTAGTCATTTGGGTTGCTTGTCGCTTGTCGCCTAGCGGACGAAGAATGCAGAGACCATTTCCACTGGAATGCAGAGTTGGGGTTGGAGCTCTTGGTGGTCGGGTCACGACGGATTGAAAGATGAGTCGCCGAGAAAAGCCGATCACGGGGCAAATGCCTTGTGGTCTATGCGCGGTCATCTTTCTTTTGCTAGTGGCACCACTTTCTTGGGATGCGGCTCTCTTTGGTGCCATCTAAAGCGAACAGAAGAGGTTAAGAACTAGAGGGGATATATGAGGGTTTACTGGCCCCCTATAGCACCACAAAAGAACTCCAAACCAACGAGGAGAAACGATCAAATACAATACAAAGCCTAGAGTGGCTACATTATATTAAGGGGGGTTAGGTGTTACATGACTCTAACATAGCATATAGGCTATGCTAAGCCACAACACAAGATACACATCGCTCTACAAAGGGAGAAACAAAAGTGCTTGCAACCCAAAAGATCGCTTAGCAAGCACTACTAGCTATCCTAGCCTATCCTGACTACTCCATCGAGGAACGGGAGCGGAAGCGGCTCTGACTAAAGCTCGGCGAACGAGAGTGACTCGAAGCTGCCGCGCGCGAAGCGGAACGGAACGGCGGGGTCAAGGCCCACGCCGACACCGGAAGGTCGCCGGCGGGCGGCGATCGGGCGCCGACGCTTGCGCGCTGTCACCGCGCGGAGTCCTCGCAATGAGGAGGAATCGAGCCGAGCTGGTGCGGCGAAGCGCTGTTGTGGCGGCCGTGGAGACGTATACCGCAAGGGCGCGCTCTCTCCATCTTGATGATGTCTCGCCCACGCCGATGGTGTCTCTCTCCCACAAGGCATCATGGTGGGCTTCATCGCTTCGATCATGTTGGTGCGAAGGGTGTCGGAGTGAGCCTCGCTGTCGGTGAGAAGCATCCGAAGCTGTCTGATCTCGCTAGTGTGGGAGTGGATGTTGTGGATCATCGCCGGGTCACCGAACTTGTTGGGTCAGCGGGGCTCGTTGTCGATGGCGCACGGCGACTCGGAAGCTCTTCTCCGTCAGAGAGACATGGGAAGAAGCAAGACGGTGACTCTTGCAGAGGACCTCGTATTTCGACACAAGCGGTGACGGCGACACGGGCCGCATCCCGATGGCGCCGAGCTGCTGCGGGCGGGTGCCTCGGCCACAGAACTCGTGGGTCGTGAACTCGCCGGTCCCGCATAGAGGAAAACCTCCATGTCCCAAGACTCGTGAGCCATGACCATCGCCTTCCGCCTCTCAAGAGCGGAGGGCGGGGAAGCTAAGAAATCGCATCACCGCAAAGGAGTTCGATTTAAATCGCTTTCATTAACTCCATGAGAGCTATGGTCCCATGGGCCTGCAAATGGAGGAGAAGCCATCTACAATTTTGAAACAGAGAAAAGATTAGTAACACTTAAAGAGAATAGAGATAAGTATGGAACTAGGAATGATGAGTAGAAGCAATAAATACTCTATATTTTTGGCAAAATTTTTCTTAATTTTGAAAATAGGACTCAAGTCCTTAGGGCTCACCAATCTAGCTAAGGCTCCTACAACAGATGCTCGATACCAAATCTGCCGGACCCGGATTTCGAGAATCCAAATCCTCTGTGAAATCACTGTATATTCCTCGGATCAAGAGTTAGCACTTCACAAGACACATTGTCAATCATTCATACAAGCGTGAACTGAAATATTAAATATTACAACCAACTGAGTAACATAGACCACGTCGGGTCGAGTTTTACAAAAGGGGCCGAGCAGGCCAAATTGATTACATCACATAAAGATAGCGAATGCTACAGCGGAAGCAAAAGGTGAGGTAGGGCTCATCTCACACAGGCAAGCGACTGGGGTGACCTGTGTACGACGGATATTAACCAAGAGTTGGATAATATCAGTTGTACGCGAGTACCAACGAGTCTACTTAGACTGGGCGAGACCTAAACTACAGAACTAAGCTACTCCTCGTCATAGCCATGTCCATCATCTCCTGGGCCGTCATAGAAGGCGTAATCTCCGTCGTCTTCATTATCTGAAGGGTTGGGGGAGAAGCGAGAATGAGCACTACTACCGTGCTCGCGAGCCAACACACAATGCAATTATATACATGCAAGGCTTAACAAGGATGGCTCAGGTTCTTTTATTTGCGAAAGCTAGTTTTGCAATATTCTAATTACAAATCCTATGATTTAGCATTTTTAACAAATTTGCAATTTTAAAAGATTAATGTGCAATAATTATATTAGTAGAGAATCCATCCCATGAAACTCTACCCATGCATCCTTTCAATTGGGGCTGCCCCAAAGACCACACCCATCGAGCTCGGACTCAGAGAAATCCAAAACAGGCTAGGTGAGCCCTTCCACCATTTTTCCATTTCACCCACAAAGCTTTTTGAAATAGAACTAACTCAAGTTATGATTCCCATGTCCGCTTTTGACCGTAGGGCACTACTGCTTAAACAGCTTTTAGACTCGCAGAGGTTCGTACACTTTACCCACAAGAGATAGTCATACCTGCTACCCCACATGATTCCGTAGTCATGTAGTTGGGCGACCATCACAAGAACTTTTCTAATTACCTCGCCCTTCCATTATCTCACCCATATGGGGTTACGCCCATACGCTCATGTGGGATGTTACCCCACGCCAGTAGTTAGTTTACCCCAAATGACAGTAACTTCACCCTTGCCTCGTGTCCCTGTCAAGCCTTATTTACCGCAAGCTTGCATGATACATTTTTCCACCGTATGCAGACACATTCAGTGGTTTGATAATTGTACTAGGCCAAGTTGCACTTTGCGCACTTGTGGTTGCACATGTTTAACACGGAGGTCGAGACAAGATTAAGTCCTTAGGGTTATCTCGGGCGGTTCATTCCACAAGCCAACCAACCATGTGCTCCCCGAGCACCCACCTCCTCACCATCCGCCAGATAGAACTAGCAATAGGGGTTTTTGAGAGGTAAAACCAATTTGTTTTCACAACCTTTAGCCAATGGACCACCAATGACTACCCAAACATTTTATGTTTGAGGAAATGATGATTGGGGTATTTACACCCTGATTTAAGCAAGACTAGCATGTCGCTATACAACCTATAACTAGTATTACCATATAGTTACTAGGGTGACAAGGATTAACGGATTCAAGTTATCAAGGATGGCATATTAATTTAATTAATCAACAAGTGGGTATTTAACTACCTTAAGCTTTAACATACATTTGATAAAGAAATAAAGCATGCAATTTTGCTAATTTAAATTAATATAATTTGCATAAAATGTAGGATCAATATGGTCAAAGTATTGACTCGCCTTGGTTAAAGGCTAGGGATCTTGGTCTTGATCACTATGGTCGCGCCGCGTCTTCAAATCCTAATCGAAATAATACCTAAAAGACACAACGCAAAGAGAGCAAATAAATAAATATGGAACAATAAGTAACTCCAAATTAATCAAGTCCTATGCCATTAGCAAGATCTTGATTTAACAAATTTTTAGAAATTTATTTCATAATTTTTGGAGTTAAAATGGAAAAGATATGAATTTTTGAAGGTTAATTGAATTAGAAAAAAAAAGAGGGGAGTCCACAGAACAGTGCATGGACCGGGTCCATGCGCATAGGGCGAGGCCGGTCCACGCGCACAGTAAAAAGGAGGGCCCCACATGGCAGCCAAAGGAGGGAGGGGGCAAGCAAATGACATGTGGGCCCAAAATCCCAACTAAATCCCCAAATCAACTCTATTTCCCCCATTTCTTTCTCTGCTCTCATGGCTACACAGGGAGGAGCAGGGGAGGCGCACGGGGTGGAGGCGCCCATGCGGCAGGCGGCGGCGGGGCGGGGCATGGGGCGGCGGGTCGCTGGCTGGGGCCCAGGGGGGCGCGGCGGCGGCTCGGGAGAGGGCAAGGAGGAGTTTCAAGCGGCGCGGATGGCGGCGGGCGGTGCGGGCGGCACGAAGGCACGGGCGGAGCGGCGCTGCTGCTTGAGGGCGTGCACCGCGAGGGAGGCCGGGCGGTGGCGGAGCGGCTCGGGAGGCGGCGACTTACCAAAGCGGCGACGAGACGAGGAGGCGGCGCGGCCGGCTCTATGGTGCTTACCGGAGCTCGGGCGACGTGGGAGCTCACGCAGAGAGGAGGAGCTTTATAGGAGCCATGGCGCGGGGAGGAGGAGGGGGCCCGGTCCGAGCAGCATTGTAAGGCGGCGACGTGCGTCTTGCGCGGCGTCTTGCTGGCGCGGCGCAGGCAGGAGAAGCGCGCTGCGCACAGAGCGGCAATGGGACGGGACGGAGTGGCGACAAGACAAGGCGAGCTGCGGCTGGGCGACGACCACTGCAGCGACGTGCGGGCGCGTACGGGAAGAAGGAGGGGAGAAAGGAAGGGGGGGCCTGGAGGTAAGTCCTAAATCAGTCGTTACAGTTCCGCTGGCTACTTGTAATGACAATCCATCTAATATCAACTGCTCAGGTCTTGCAGGGTAGCGAAAGTACACATCCTTTAGTTCAATATCACCCTTGATATCTTTTAAAACCATGCCACTGGTATCATCTGAATCTATCTCCGGTTTCCTCTCAATCGTTTTGAACAATCTGTATGCTGCAGATTGACCTTCCGCAATTGCAGAAACGGAGGGTGTCACATAACCTAAAGAACTGCCACAAACAAATGAAAAATGCCATGTTGAGGACATTATCTTACCTCATGCAATTTTCAAATTAATATTGATTTTTCAATATGAAGTACGTTTTTCAATACCTACTTGTTGAAGTCCTGCATATATGTGTGCTATGCTGAGGAGACATAGTGATAACAGTAACATCGAGCAATGTAAATTAAATAATTACCGTGCTATGGAGGGCTTACAGGCTGTTTATCCGGTAAATTATACTTATGTAGGTGTAAATCAACTAGTAATTTGATTCAGGCTAATGTATTGTAGGTTAAACAGTAATTCAATTCAAACCCATATACATGGCATGAAGATACAGCAGCATAATATAATGCATATGAGATGGAACGTACTTGTATACTTCTAGGTGAATGCTTGTTTCCGTCACATTTTTCTTTGCTTTTCAGTTAGTGCAGAACATAAGAGCACATGCTTTTATAAATTACAAGAAATAATGTTAATCTCATGCATTGACAGCTAACGTCATCTATTACTAAATGATAAACAAGCAAACAAATTTTTACTCTTTAAAGGCAATTTCTGAAAAAGCACCTTGAAAAGAACATAGACTTCCTTATAGAGGTTACATGCTTAAGGAAAACGGTTGTCTAGATTTTACAATGATGTAAATCTTTTATGTTTTCCAAGAAGGATCAGGGCGTCAAGCAGTCACCTTGGGTTGCACCAGCTTCGGAATAAACTTCAGAACTCTAGTTTCCTTTTAGAACTCTTTGTTTAAATCGGGAATAGTTATAGATTAGTTTCTATATTTTCAGATTGCTTGTTAGTTAGGTTTGTTAGGGCCTTTCTCTATTTAAAGAGGATAGGCACTTTGCTTTGAGATTAAGAAGAAAATCAGAAAACCCTAAACTACCCGTCTACCCGGGCGCTTGCCCTGCCTCTGTAGCGCAGCAGCCGTAGCCACCGCTCCTTAGCCGCACCATCGAGTTCTAGGACCGCGTCCCAATACTTACGACGACTACCGCCTCCGATCCAATCCACCATCCAATAATTCCGTTCGTGACACCTTTCGTCCAAATAGTTCTTAAATAAATTGAAGGCTTGCTACACTAAACATCACATGTTGTTAATTATCAACAGTGGAGTTTCCAATGTTAGGATTTCAGAAACTCACGTTGCACCGGTCAACACGGCAAACAAAACAGTAAGGATCTTTCCTCCAGTATAACCTTTGTCAATAATTAGCTTTCCACCATACCAGAAAGCTAGGCCATAGCTGCTAAATAAGATGCAAAAGACAGAGCCCATGCCAAAACCATTGATAAGGCCTTCCTCAATAGCAGTCCTGTATGCTTTTTTTATGAAATTGTTGTACATTGCCACAGCTTTCTTCTCACCGTTGAAGGACACAACCTGTTAACATGAGATATCTTGCTAACTTATTGCCTGCTATTCACCAAATAATTGACATATTTTGAAATAATTGATATAATATGAACTCACTGTTCGTATAGATCCAATCGCCTGTTCGACAGTATCTCCAGCATCACTATATGATGTTAGTCTTTTGCTAGAAACCCTGGTTAGCATCTGCGCAGAAACTGCACCGGCGACAGCAACTAGTGGTAGTGATGTTAGCATGACAAGAGTCAGGAGCCAGCCTTTTGTGAATGCTATTATAAAACCACCAATAAAGGTAGATGAGAGTTGTAGAAGCTTCCCTGCCTGCAAAAGGTAAGTTAATGAACGCATGAACGTCAGCACCAGCAGCACAAGGTGTGCCTTACTGCCTAGAATGTATGAAATAATGCACTTAGCTAACACAGAAACTTATATGTCTAATATATTTTCTAAAAATACAAATACTGATGCCTGCCATTAACTTGTGTCTGTGCAGGTCTGCACACACTTGACTGCAATGTGATGAAAAATATTGTTTCCTTTATTGAGTACCCAAAGAAGGCATTACCTTCTCACCAAGAGCATCTTGAATTAGGACGGTATCACTAGACATTCTAGAAACTGCTTCACCAGTTGTCATCTCTGTGTCGAAGAATGCAATATCCTGCCTCAGAACTGATTTCAGGTACAAATAACGGGTGCGGCCTGACTGCCTTTCTCCTGCCATCGTCCAGCATGACACCTCTGGGATAAGTCAAGGTGAGTCTTCTTAGTAGCAGTTGTGCCATAAGCATGTGATTCAACTCAACAAATCAGATTTTTGAAAATTCTGGTAAATTCGGGTCGGTAAATGCAATTGGTACTTCCATAGGATGAATGCATGACAATGTTTACTATGCTAGTGTCTCATAGTTGAGATCAGTGCCACTCAGGAATGTCCAAGTTGTAACATGTAGTAAGTAGTAATAACTGACAAGCAGGATGTTCACAGTGAATGTTCTGTTCAGATCACTGTGTATTCATGCGAGAACAAATTTGCTTGTCCCATGCTTTTTTTTCTCAAAATCTTCAAATTGAAGTATTACGCTATGCTTTGGAATCTAACGAAGAAATAGTTGAAATGTGTTAAGGGTATTTGTGGTATTTCCCTATTGTTCTAGGGTTTAGTATTGTTCTAGGATTTAGTCTTGTATCCTTCGCACTCTATATATTGTTGCAATACACATACAATATTCATAACATGGTATCAGAGCAAAGATTAAAACCCTAGCCTAATCTAGCCTCCAACCTAGCCTCCAATCATTTCGCTTCCGCCGCCCGGCAGAGCAATCTCCGCCTCGTATGCCACATTAGTCGTAGTCTTTTTTTTTCTCGATGTTGGTCGCCTATAGCGCGGAGGTCAAGAGTATCTGGATCCAGCGTGGCGCGACGGAGATCACCACGCCGCCTCTGCTCTGAAAGTGCCGTCCGTCCTCCCTGTCGCCGCCGCCGCTAGGTCCGGACTCCTACCGCACCGCCGCCTCCCGAGCCTCCGCCACCAGATCGGCCGCCTCGCTCGTTGTCTTGATCGGGCCACCGCCAGCCACCAGTGTCGAGTCGGACATCGCGCCTCGCCAGACGCCCTCCCTCCCGCCGAGGTGAGAGGAGGCTGCGGCTCGGACCGAGCGCGACCGTGAGGAGGTTAGGGAGCGTGTCATCAACGCAAGGATGATGACAAAGGAGATGGGAAGAACAATGAAGCAGAGAAGAGGTCAAGTAAGCAAGCTCCACCAAACAAGAGAAGACGCTGGTTTAGAATAGCCGCATTAAGAATAGTTAATTACATGTTGATGTCTAAAGTTGTGGACCCTACTGTCAGGGAAAGAAGTGGACTGAATGCTATAAAAGGAAGCACTGTGTTCAGAATGGGTTGTCGATGAAAAGGAATAGCTCCTTTCCCTTTCTCTCGCTATACTTTCCCCACCTTTGCTCTTACTTCCTCTCTCGCAATCTCTTCTCCGATTCTCTATTCATCGATCCGATCGTCCAAATAATGTTCCACGCAGCAGGGACATAACAACTTGGTATCAGAGCCTTGCCGATCCAGACCTGAACTCTCGAATTCTCCCGGCTTCGACTGGTAAAAACTCCCAGGAGGAGGGGACCGATCGCCCTTGGGCTTGATCGGTGTAATACCGCTCTTGGTTTGGGTTGGCTTGGAGGAGAGATCATCACGGCTCCGAATAAACGAGGAATCCAGGTAATACAAGTGGTAGAAGCAATGGAAGCTATGGAAAGAAGGCTGACAGAGATGTTTGCACAGATGCAAATGAGTCTGGTAGAAGAGGTAAAGAAAGTTACATCCGAGCAACTGGAGATAGTAGATCGACGGATTGAGCAGCAAGGAGAGCGCTTGGACCAGATTCAAATGAAGTTGAATCTGTCTATGGACTCCATCGGAAGATCCAACAAGAACAAGGTCATGTGGCTAAATCGATGAAGGGTCCAGCACCTCCCCCACTGATGATTCCAGATAAAGATGGTCCAGGAATTATGGGGGCAAAACCAGATGGAGGTCAGATCATACCACCTACTCAAACACTTCCTCAGATTCCGTTCCTTCCTCCCACACCGATGATGTATGAGGGGATCGAAACCAGCAGATCGAATGAAACAGGAAGAAGAAATTGGGTTCCAAAGATGGACTTTCCAAAGTTCGATGGAACGGATGCGAGAATATGGATTGACAAGTGTCAAACATTTTTTTTGATGTATCAGATTCCCGATGGTTTTCGAGTAGCTTCAGCAACAATGTACCTCGCTTCAAGCGGTCTGCACTCATTGGTACCAAGCCTATAAGGCAAAGGAGTCCTTGGCATGATTGGGATCAATTTCAAAGATGCTATCTTGTCTGAATTTGACACTAATACTCAAAGTGAGAAGATCAGAGAATTGTTACAGTTGAGACAAACTGGAACAGTGGAAGATTACAAGCAAAAATTTGATTGCCTTGTGTACCATATCAGGTTGTATGACAATCATATTGGTGGAATGATGTTGGTAACTCAATTCGTGCTCGGTTTGAAGGAAGAATTGCGGGCTGCAGTAGAAATACAAATACCTGAATCAGTGGCTAAAGCTGCTATGCTTGCCCATGTGCATGAGGGAATCCTAGAAAGAAACAAAAAGATTAGTCCCAAGGGAGATATTGGCAGATCATATAAACCATTTGCAGCAAATTCGAAAGGGGACAACAGAGGAAAATTCATTCCTAATGAAGTATGGAAGGCACAACAATTAAAAGCTTATAGAAGAGCTAACGGATTGTGTTTCCATTGTGGAGATAAATATGCACCGATCATCACAGCTAATCAAGCTCAACTCAAAATTCGAGTTGGAAGAAGGTCCAAAGTATTTGTCAGAAGAAATACTTGATGCAGTCACTTCCATGGAGGAGGCTAATCAAGAGGAGACAATGTGCTTGTCATTAAATGCTTTAGCCGGTACAACAACAGCCAAGACAATCCGCCTACGAGCCTTGGTAGGCAGTCATGTAATGCTAATGTTGTTGGATTCGGGCAGCACACATTCATTCCTCAACTCAGAACTGATTGACAAGTGCGGTGTTCAGCCGGAAAAAGTGCACCCTATGACAGTACGAATAGCAAATGGAGAAACATTGCAATGCAACACTGAAGTGAAAGGGTTCTCTTGGTGGATACAGGGACTCACCTTCCATCATAACATGAAGGTATTACACTTGGGGGGTTATGACGCAGTGCTTGGAATGGATTGGTTAGAGAAATACAGTCCGATGAAATGTGAGTGGTTTCAGAAATGGGTGGAATTCGAATACAAAGGACGACCAATCAGGTTACAGGGATTACCGGAGGAGGGTGATATGATTCTCCGGGAAGCATCTCTTGATCAAATTCTCAAATGGCATAAAGGAAATGACTTATGGGCTACAACCATCATTGATTCCAACAGACTCTCACAAATGACGACTTGCTCCCGAAGTTCAAGCAAGATACAACACTTTGACCAAGTATTCCAGGAACCCAACAACCTACCACCACATCGCAGCTATGACCACGCTATATATTTGATGCCAAGAGCAACTCCAGTGAATACAAGACCTTACCGATACTCTCCTCAACAAAAAGATGAGATCGAACGACAAGTAGCTGAGATGATTGAGAAAGGTACTGTCAACCCTAGCATTAGTCCTTTTGCTTCTCCTGTCTTATTAGTCAAAAAGAAAGATGGCAATTGGAGGTTTTGTGTGGATTATAGAAGATTGAATGCTATGACAATCAAAAACAAATTTCCTCTACCCATTGTGGATGAGTTGTTGGATGAGTTGGCAGGGACAAAATATTTCTCCAAACTAGATTTACTGAAGTGGGTATCACCAAATAAGAATGGTACCGAAGATGAAGAGAAACGGCCTTTAAAACACATCACGGCCATTTTCAATTCAAAGTCATGCCCTTTGGTCTCACAAATGCTCCGAAGAACGCTTCAATGCCTCATGAATTCCATCTTTGCTAGTTATATCGTAAAATTTGTCCTTGTGTTTATGGATGACATTCTTGTGTATAGCCAAACCCTTGCAGCTCATGTACAACATTTGCAATTGGTATTTCAAACATTGCATCAACATCAATTGTATGTAAAAAGATCCAAGTGCACATTTGCTGCTACCAGATTGGAGTATTTAGGGCACATAATTTCTACCGAGGGGTTGCCATCGACCCGCCAAGACACAAGCCATGAAGCAAAGGGCTAACTCCAACAAATATCACCGAATTGAGAGGATTTCTAGGTCTTACGGGCTATTACAGGAAATTTGTGAAACATTATGGGTTATTAGCCAAACCTCTCACTAACCTTTTGCAGAAACAAAAAGTATTTCACTGGACACATCAAGCACAAACTGCTTTTGAAGAGTTAAAAGAAGCAATGACGACTGTTCCAGTTCTTGCATTGCCGGACTTCAACAAATCATTTGTAATTGAAACCGATGCTTGTAACTTGGGCATTGGAGCAGTGTTATTACAAGAAGGTCACCCTATCGCATATTACAGCAAAGCATTGGGTGTCTCTAATCAGAAATTGTCAATATATGAAAAAGAGTTCTTGGCTATAATGATGGCAGTAGATCGCTGGAGATCCTATTTGATCAGGGGTCCATTCACAATTAAAACGGATCATCGAAGTCTATGCCACCTCGAAGATCAGAATTTAACATCAGAATTACAGAGAAAGGCGATGACCAAGCTTATTGGACCGCAATACTGCTTTTGAAGATAAGAAAGGAATGAAAACACTCCGCCGATGTTTCTCCCGAGTGGGTCATTTGCTGGACTTAGAGGCCATTTCAGTTGTTCAACCAGTATGGGTGCAAGAGGTGTTGAATTCATATGCTGTGGATGTATCGGCTCAGAAGCTCCTACAAGAATTGGCGATGTCGGCAAGAATTTCGTGGATATACATTGACAGCAGGACTCATCCGTCGAAAAGGCGCCATTTGGGTGGGAGCTAACACAGGTCTTCAGACCAAACTCATCCAAGCTTTTCACTCTTCGGCTATTGGGGGGCATTCGGGTATACAGGCGACTTACCGCAGAATCAAGAAATTGTTTCAGTGGAAAGGAATTAAACAAGCGGTTGAGGATTATGTCCATCAATGTCAAATTTGCCAACAAGCTAAACACCTAACAATGCAAGAACCCGGATTATTGTAACCTTTGCCAATTCTCAAGGAGCTTGGCAGACATCACAATGGACTTTGTGGAGGGTCTTCCAAAATCGATGGGTATACAAATATATTGGTAGTAGTGGATAGATACACGAAATATGCTCATTTTGTTCCGCTGAAGCATCCTTTACCGCCAACAAAGCTAAGCTTTTCTTAAATAATGTGGTTAAATTACACGGATTCCAAAATCTATTGTGTCTGACCGTGACAAGGTGTTTACAAGCACATTTTGGCAAGAACTATTCTCGACAATATGACACAAAGCTGAATTTGAGCACGGCTTATCACCCTCAATCCGATGGCCAAAGCGAACGAGTGAATCAGTGTCTTGAAATGTATTTGAGATGTGCCGTGGCAACATGTCCCACTCGGTGGTTTTCATGGTTGGCTTTAGCAGAATATTGGTACAATACGTGTTATCACACATCCTTGGGGTGTACTCCATTCAAAGCCTTATATGGTACTGACCCTCACTATAGCATGGTGCCAACTCGTCGTCTCCAAGTCATTTGAAGTCGATTTAAATACTCCAAGAGAGGTAGTTCTTCTCGACTTGCTCCAAAGAACATTTGCAAAAAGCTCAACACGAATGAAACAAGTTGTCGATCGTAAACGATCCTTCCGAGAATTTCAAGTGGGGAAAAGGTTTTTCTCAAATTACAACCGTATGCTCAACACTCAAGCAGAACCGTCCTTATCCCAAGCTCGCATTCAAATATTTTGGCCCTTACATTATTCTCGAAAGGATTGGGCAAGTGGCTTATCTACCGGATTTACCTCAACACACCAAGTCCATCCAAATTTTCACGCTTCGCAATTGAAACCATTTTCGCTAATTATTCACCGTGTTTCTCTACATTACCATCCTCGCGGAACTGGATGTCTCAGCGCTCATTCCAGAGGAGATACTCGAACGCAGACTTGTCAAGAAAGGCAATGCCGCCCATGTACAAGTTCTGCTCAAATGGAAATCACTACCAGTTGTGTTGGCGACCTGGGAAGACTATAATGTGTTATGAACGTTTCAGATGCTCCAAATTGGGGGGCAAGCTGGTCTCAAGGCCGCAATGTCATCAACGCAAAGGATGACAATGAGATGGGAAGAACAATGAAGCAAGAGAAGAGGTCAAGTAAGTCAAGCTCCATCAAACAAGAGAAGACGCCGGTTTAGAATAGCCGGCATTAAGAATAGTTAATTACATGTTGATGTCTAAAGTTGTGGACCCTACTCGTCGTGGAAAGAAGTGGATCAATGCTATAAAAGGAAGCATCGTGTTTCAGAATGGGTTGTCGATGAAAAGGAATAGCTCCTTTCCCTTTCCTCTCGCTATACTTTCCCCACCTTTGCTCTTACTTCCTCTCTCGCAATCTCTTCTCCCGATTCTCTATTCATCGATCCGATCGTCCAAATAATGTTCCACGCAGTTAGGACATAACAGAGCGCTTGTCAGCTTCGCCAAGCGCGACAAACCTTTGACACCCCCATGGCGGAGGTCGTTGACGCTGCCTCATCCCACGGGATCTCCACTCCGTCCCGACCTCGTGCTCGCCATCGCTCCGGATCCGCGCCGCCGCTCCAGATAGAGCCGCCGACGACGGGAAGGGTCTCGACTCGGGAGGTGGGATTGGGATTGTGTTTGGGTTCGCGACCTTGTAGAGACTCGAGAAAATAAAGGGGGCGAGTGAGTGGATACTGAGAAACGAGAGTATAAAAACTGTTGTCGGTAGTATCTGTTGCTGCTAGTTATGAATGAGTCGTTGCTTCCGTTGTGTCCATTTAAGCCTATATCACTTTATGTTTAAGTTTGTTTAAACTATACGAGTCTACAAATTTATTATCAGTCAGCTGATTGCTTTGCTAGCCACATTCTGTCATCTTGAATCGAGAGTGACGCAATCCTTCTTTTCCGCATGATAGCCGCCGTCGCCACTCTTTTCTTCGAGCCGCTGCAAATCGTAGATGTCGTTATGATACTACCGCTTCTCTCTGAGCCGTCGTCTCGAGCTTCTAAGGCCGCCGTGCTTCTTCCGCACTGCGTCTCTGCTGTACTTCTTGTGCACTACGCCGCCGTCATCTTGGGCTTCGATCTGCACTGACATGCTTCTATCTAATCCTCTTCGGCTTCATTTGATAGCTCTCTCTATTCCTGTCGGTTTCATCATCTTCTTTGTTGTATTGTCACGGTCGATTTTGCTCCGCTGTTCTCTCGCTTTCAAATTTCTACACCTTGTACTTTATGGGCTGTCCCACGACTCCGGATGGGAGGAGATTTTTTGATGCTCAGTATATTTTCCAAGTGCCGCACGCTATGACGTAGAGCTAGCCAAACGGGTCGTGCCTGATGGAGCGGCACGAAGCACGACATGGGCCGCACTAAGATGACACTATTCACGGTAAGAAGACGCAAGACGATAGCTCTCAGCCGACACCCGACATGATGGCCAAGACAAGACTAAGACGAAAAGGGCCGTTAGGCACTATTAATCGCTTTTAATATACATATATATAATTTTATTTTTATTTATTAATATTTATATGATTTTCTTTCCATTTTAATACTTATATGGTTTTATTTTGTAGTTTTTAAATTTTACATAGTTCATTTTATAAGTATATATAAATTTATTTTGGTATATATATATATATATATATATATATATATATATATATGTGTGTGTGTGTGTGTGTGTGTGTGTGTGTGTGTGTGTGTGTGTGTGTGTGTGTGTATATATATATTCTAGGATTGTGTTTCAGTTTTTCATGTCTTATGAGCTAAATGAAAAATATTTTAACAAGCTAGCTATTTGAACATTAATAAAATTCTATTACATTTTCAACATGGTTGTCTCTTTTTTTTCCCAATTTTCATGTCAACTTCTGAATTCTACACATTTTTCTAAGTTTTTTGGAATTTTTTTGAATTTTTTTTATTCTGTCGGGCCAAATGGGCTAAACGGGCCAACAGGCACGAAAGGGCGATGGACCGTGCTTGGGCCATCATCACACCAGTGGGCGACTGCACAAATAGTAGCCAGCCGAATGGGTCAGTCACGACGGGCCGTCTTGCGTCTTGGCAAGGCCGCCCATTTGGCCACTGCCATTTACGACATTATCAAGACTTGAATTTTGGATTTTTCCTATTGTAGTGTCAGCCCTTTCCAAATGCAATGCTATTGTATACATCTTGTATTTGATGGGAGGTGTTAAGGGTATTTATGGTATTTCTTTATTATTTTAGAGTTTAGTCTTGTGTCCCTTATACTCTATATATTACTCATTGGGCTATTGCAATACACACATAATATTCATAACAAAATGAATACTGAGAGAACAGTTTTTAGTTTACCGGCCATACCGGTCTTGACCGGTAAAAAAATACTGGTTTGAAAAGTTATAAATTTAAAATATGAATTTGAATTGATGAATAGTGATTCAGAACGGTAACCGACCGAAAATGGGTCAAATTCGAAATATGAGTTTAACTTGGATAATTGAAACCATCTAGTAGAAAACCGGTTGTCGCCAAGAATTAGCCTGTAGAGGCCATGGTCCTAGATTTTCCGAAAACCGTTTTGGATCCTCGATCCCAAGCAGCTTGCACATAACTAATTTCCCTTATATTTCTTTTATGCATATCATCGCTGACATCCGTAGTTTCAATCGACCGACTTATGCAAAATTTAGAAACAGAGTGAAATCACACTTACGAAGAAAGGAGGCAACCGCTGCTCCAATGCCCAAATATATGAAGTTCGTAACATCCCGAGATCAAAAGAAAGAACACGATTCGACTCGAGTTACGAGCCACTATCAATTAAATCGCCGCGGCGCCGGCTTATTACGATCGCAATCGACCTTGGTCACGCTGCGGAGGACGCTATGGCTCGTGCTCTCGCCGAAGGAGTCGATGACGCCGCCAAGAGGAGCGCCATGAGGGCACCAACACGCCGTTGGCCGCTTCCACCGCGCCGATCACCATCGCCAGCTGGCCGACGCGTCCACAGACTGAACATGCCGAACAATGCACCTTCTCGCCTCCTTCCCTTCTCCCGCCATTGTTTCGCCGCCGCTGCTCGCCGCCTCCCGCCGATGTTGTTTCGCCCATTTTGTTGTCTTTGCCGATGTGCTCAATCTTGAGCCGATGTGTGGTTTCATCCCCGTAGATTTTGACCGCTTGTTGCGTTGGTGCTCGAAGCGACCGGAAGAATAGTGATGGAACAGCATGGACTAGGCGCGCGCTCACGTTATATGTGATTATGCGACGGTCTTAGTGCCCCACAGACGCGACGCAGTCGTCTCGATTTCACACGACAAAGAACAAAATCATCTATAACTCCGTCTAATCTCGCTCGTCGTCTAAGCCCCTTACATTAACAAAATCCCCCATAAACTCCGCCCAATCTCCTCACCCGTTCTCACACTTTTTCACTCACAAGCTTGTAATATCACGCACCTCCCCTGACATCAACAAATCCCCCATTCCGCTCGATCTCGCTCATTGGGCGAGTTCTTTGAACTCGTCCACGCGATTCAAAAGTTCTTCTCTAAACTCGTCCCAATGTCTCATCTGATCTGTAAACTCGAATTTCGACCACCAAATCATCCTTTCGCGAGGCCTCCGCCCCCCATTGTCGCTTCAGATCCGTCCAATCTCGAGTCCCAACAATTTGCTACCGAACGGATGGCGGTCAACACGTCGAGTACCTCCGGTAGCAACCATGGAACACATCAGGAATTCCCGCTCGTGGACTTTGTTGCAAATCCGTCAGTCGATTTTGGCCATCCGAGCAGCGAGGTCCCATTACTGGTATGTACTAACCCTACTAGACCTTTGTTAGCATGATTTGTTGCAGCATACATGTGCATTATTGTAGTTGTGTGTTTATGACCCCCTCCCCCCACCTCGCGAAATTTTCGTTGTTGACATTGTACTCATGCAACACTGTCGCCATTTGACTTTTTTGATTTTAGCTACTCATAACTCTTTGTGAGTTCTGATGTCATGGAACATTTGGACCTTTTGGAAACCACATTTAGAAAAAATGTTATGTTCCATGATAATCTAGAACAAATTGTTGACTGCAATAATTTTTTTGTGTGGATGCAATATATTATGGTGATGAGTGCAACACGTGGTTATAGTTGCAACATTGTGAACCCATGTCTGCGATATATTATGATATTACATGCAACACCTTGTAGATGCCAGCGCAACAAAAATTACAAAAATGTTGCAACTTTTTTGTTCAGGTAGATGCAGATCTCGGTGCCGACCAAGGTGTATCACTAAAAATTGGAGATGATGATGATTACACTATGGTGGATGTTGGGTGTGAAGAATGTGGTGATCAAGATGAAGATGTTGTGTGCTCTCAACTAATTGCGCCTTATATTGGGATGATGTTTGACACTCTTCAAGAGGCTAAAAAGTGTACAATGATTATGCATACAAACTTGGTTTCGACATGAGGATAGCGTTCTCAGGAATCAGCAAGGTGACGAATCAGATCATTAGGAGAGAATTTGAGTGCTCACATGCAAGAAAGCCGGTAAAAGATGGCGAAAACTCTGCAAGCATTCAGTGGGCAGCTCTACAAATGAGGTTCTGAAACATTTGAGAGGCGAGAAAAATGATGTTTGTGCAGTCAACACTATTGGTGCGAGGAAACGGAACAAAATGACAAAGTTTGGTTGCAAGGCACACATGGCAGTAGGGCTAAGGGATGGCAAATGGCAAGTTATTGTTATGCAAGAGGAGCACACTCATCTAGTGGTGAATCGTGTTACAAGGAGAAGGTTCTACAGGTCACACCGCCGCATCTCTTGGGAGAATTTTGAGTTCTTGAAGACTTTGCACCATAGGAACGTCTCTACATCGCACATAATGGCGTTGCTTGGGGACGTGCATGGAGGGATTCGTAACCTTACTTTCACGAAGATGGATGTTTGCAACTTAAGGGCAAATCTGAGGCAAGGGCTTACTTTTCGAGATATGGCTATCACCATCGAGTATTTCCAAAAGATGCAAGCTGAGAGCTCCTCATTTTTCTATGTAGTCGGATTGGATGGAAATTAGGCTGTTAGAGCTTTATTTTGGGTAGATGGACGAACCAGAGCACTATACCAGAGTTTCCGGGATTGTGTCTTCTTTGACACAACGTTCATGACTAACCGCTACGATATGCCATTTGCACCATTTGTTGGGATAAACAATCACATGCAAACCATCCTACTTGGATGTGCACTTCTCCCTGATGAAACAACTGAAATATTTGTGTGGCTGTTTAAAACCTGGAAGCTAGCAATGAATTGGCAGCCCCCAATATGTATAATGACATATCAAGATACAGCGATGAAAGCGGCGGTAGCTCAGGTGCTCCCGGATGTCGTCCACAAATGTTGCAAATGGCACATTATGCAAAAAGCTTGGGAGAAGCTTGCAAGGTTGATCTCAACTAAACATGGATTCTCTAGTGATCTGTATACATGTGTGAATCTGTCTGAAACCGTTGAGGAATTAGAGAGTTCATGGCAGGAGATGTTGCAGAAATACAACTTGCATGATAATCAACACTTGCAGAACATGTGGAACTCGAAGCACACATGGGCCCCAGCGTATTTCAGGAAAAATTTCTTCCCCTTCATTAGCACGACCGACAAATCTGAAGGGTTGAATGCATTCTTCAAGAAACTCATTCACCATCAAGACTCGGTTTGGACATTCGTTAATCAGTATGAATACATCATGGATACTAGACTCGACAGAGAAGATGGTGATGGCTTCAAAGGGGAAACAACAAATCCACCAATGTGGTCTAGGTACCTCTTCTTACTAGTTAACACATGCAATATACTGTGTTACCTGGCTACAACAATTTAATTGGGAACCCCATTTTTTATAGGTACAATTTGGAAAAAGAAGCATCCAAATTCTACACAAGAAGTTCCAGGAGCAATTGATGCAGACAACATCTTATAGTTGTGCTATGCTTGGGGGCACATTCAAGTATTTGTACTAACTATGCTGGGTATGAACCCCCCCCCCCAAAGCCTTCAGAGTTTCAGTTCATGAAGATACTTGTACATATTTGTGTATCCGCAACATGTTTGAGATGGATGGGCTTTTGTGTGCACACATCCTAAAAGTGATGACACATCTTAATTTGTAACAAATACCTTAGCAGTACTTGCTGAAAAGATGATCCGAGCAAGCAACTCAAAAGATACCTGAGCATCTTTCAGGTCAAGCCCCATACTTTGGAGTATGCACAACAAACAAGTTAAGGTATAACTCGCTATGAAGAAAAATGACAGATCTAGCATCTGATGCATGTTTGAATGAAGAAACATACAAAATCAGACGATGCTACCAAGAGTCTGCTGCTGGTTGTTCTTTGCAATGCGATCCAAATAATCCTCAACAAGGTGAGGCAAAAAACTCGCTTCAGCTTTGGTGCGAAACCCAACAAGGTCTGTGCACAAAGGGCGGCCAACAGAGAAATCACAGCGGAAGAAACCACCCATCGAGAAGGCAACTGATAAGAAGAGAAAAAACAAAAAGGCAAAGATCCATTGTTCATACTGCAATGAGGATACCCACAATAGGCAGAAGTGTTGTTACCTGGAGCTGCCAACATCTTGCACAAAGCTCTTAGAGTCTTGCCTTGGGCTGCCAGGATGGTTCAAGCACAACTTCTCCATAAGACAGTCAATGGTTGGGCTGGCGCAACGCCTCTCAGGAATGGTGGGGCTCCCCCCCGCTACCTGCTCAACAATGTTTGCATCATTCAGACGGTTGGGGCTGCTGCTGTTGTCTTCTAGTGTCACATGAACAAGCGTGGGACTCTTAGGTGAGGTACCATCCACTCTGTTAACCTCACCAACATCTGCCCTGGATTCACTTGCTTGGTTGCTTTGGAGATTTGTTGCAGCAACGCCAATAGTACCTCCAGCTGTGGAAACCCCGACTGCTTGAAGGCATATATCACTAGGCTGTCCCCCCACGTTCGGTGCCAATGCATCTCTAACTTCTACGATCATGGCCATTGTTCGGTTGGTATGCATTGCTCTCAATGTTGTAACAATAGCTTCGAGGTCTTTTGCCCACAACTTGTCATGCTTTTCAACAATTTCTTGAATGTTTCTGGGAATCTGTAGGAGGGAATTGCATGCTGAGAGACACAGGATACGCTTATGTAACATGAAGTGGGAAAACACATAGAAGTCTGAGTTGCATAGAAAAGATGTATTGCCTGTGAACATTGGCTACTGGACTAGGACATCTGCATCCACTCCTCCAAAGATGTCGAGTCAACTGATGCAACATTTCCCTTGCTTGGACCGTTATGATAGGGAGTGCAAGCTAGCTCGCGGAACTGTGTGCATAGAAACACAAAAAAGAGCAATCAGCAGACTTCATCATTATATCAAGCAAAAAAAAGAAAACACACAAAAAAAGAGAAATGCGAGGTGACGTATAGGACGGGATCCATAAGACGTGTTGTTCAAATTCAAACGGTTCTTGTCAACCTTCTCAACAAACCCAAAGTCTTCATCGCAGACGTGGTAGATCCTAGGGGATGAATAGTGATTGCATGCTTCTGTAGGGGTCCTGTAGGGAGGTCCAAGTGATATATATATATAATCTACACATAAAGGTAAAAAGAAACTGAGTCGCAACATTCGACACAAAAAACACACAATCTACACACAAAAAAATGAATTAAACAAAAAAAAGGTGGAATACGTACGACAAGGAGGGGCATACACCCCCCAATGAGGAAAATGCTGGAACGCTGCCCCGGTGTCAACTTCTGATACCTATTGACCTCCTTCATCAACACCTTAAGCACATCATCGCCCAACAGATTCCCCGGCTACCGATATGTCGCCTAGGTCAACAGTAATCCAAGGAGACCATGTTTCCAGTGCCAGGAGTTAGGACGGTTGCCAATGCAACAAGCATGAAAGATCTCATGAAAATATCCTCATCCTCGCTTCCAATCAACACTTCAACAACCTTCGATATCGGTGCCTTGTCCCCGACCCTATACATATCTCGAAGCTTAGCGATATCTTTTAGCTTGCCTCCTGTTTTCAAAGGCTTTTCTTTGAAAGGGATCCCGAGTACCTTCTGAACCATCCCCTTAGTGAAACTGATAGCCTTGCCGTGGTATCGGAACTCGCAAAGGAGTGGACTGATCTTTCCTATTATCCCCTCAAGTAGGTTGCTTGGTATCTTGAAACTAGTGATTGATAGAAGATCACCCAACCTGTGCTTCACAACAAAACCCCGCTGTCCAGGAGTTAGCCTACTCGCAACATTTTGTAACCTCTTAGCACTGAAACGGTGCTTGAAAAATGATCTGTTGCCTTCCTCATCCATGGTGAAGAACTAGCCTATGAAAATGCAACACCGCGCAAACATAATCAAGACAATGTTGAAACAAATCAACGCAGCCGGAACAAAAACACCAGTGCAAAAAAAAATCCAACGACCATCGAATGCAAAAAAACGGATTGCCCCTCACCAACGAAAAAATTGCCTGGGGATTTTTTTTGTTTGACTCGTATGCAACATACAGTATTAGCCCGCACTGGATTAGGTTGCCAGTCTTTGCATGTTTGATACACGAAGGAGCATTTCTTCCACAAGCCAGGCCACTTCGTCGTGGGGTTCGACGACTTATTCGACCTATTCAACCTATTCAACCTCAATGCCCTCGACGCCTCATTTCTACGATGTTGGACACTGTAAGTGTGTACAATCAAGTTCTACATTCACGTAATATCGATAAATATCACAACTCATTGCTTATGTATAGATACATGATGAAAAATGACCGGCGATGGCGAGAACCGATGGGTTTCCTCGACCCACACTTGATCTCTAAGCAATGCATCACCCAAGACGCATCCTACGTCGTGAAATACATAACGACGAGATTCTTTGCTTAGGGTGACAAGGACTACATACTGGTGCCCTACGACCAGAAGTAAGTGCTTCACTATTTGCTATACAAATTTTATTTGTACTTTATACGCAGCACAAACTTAGGTTTAATGACTATAGCGACATACATGAGTAGGTTCCACTGGATCCTTTTAGTCATTGTACTAAAGAGGAACAAGGTAATATACCTTGATTCTCTACTCAACAAAAACCACGACTTCACCCTTGTGCAATGAATACTCAACAGGTATGATCATTTCCTCCATACATAACTCTATTACAGTCTTCCTTCGTTTGAAATGGCCGAGGATAACTTTTTTGGAATCACGTAGGTCGTTCAGCGCCTATGTTGCTACGGGAGGGACACACAAGGAATCGAGCGCCACACTACAACACAGGACGCGATTTCCGGTACGTGCTACAACACAGTAATCCTATATCACACTTCGTAATAATGCGTCTCGAACTGACTATACCTATATATGTAATTCTATTTTTGCAGTGCCACCAGCAAAAACAAGATCACCTATATGCTTCTATGTTTGCCGTCATATGCAGCAAATCATGAGTGCTAAGACGAATGATCCAAATGTTTGTCAATCTCGCAATAATTATTTCCTGATTATAAATTTAAATATATATGCTTACGACTTTACTCCTACTAGCGACAGGGCATGATACTCGATTTAGATGCATTCGTTATGAGCAAGATATCGGAAGTTCGAGGAATGCTCTGCGGCTTCATCAAGACGGAGATCGTTGATGCCAACGGAGAGTTTCACTCTGTCGATACCACTGAACGACCTTCAAACAATTGATTCAATTGTAATTCACTTTGAGTAGTTGTAATTTAATTGTAACTCTAGCGACAATACTTGAACATATTCTTTTGTAATTGATTTTGAGATGTAAATGATCACTTTGAGTTGTCAACAATTGATTTATCTGTGATTTATTTATTTTTTGCTTGCTTGTTTTCAGAGGGCATAGTTAGCAATTCCTGAGGTTAACCGAAAATCAGAAAAAATTTAGTTAAGTATAACGAACTATCACAGACGGTTTTTTGGGTTGAAGCCGTCTGTAAAGGCCTACTATCACAGACGGTTTCCACCAACAACCGTCTGTGATATGCAGTATCATAGACGGATATTTTTACTAACCGTCTGTGATATGTCTCCAATCACAGACGGTTAGTAAAAAGAACCGTCTGTGATATTCGACATATCACAGGCGGTTGTTAGTAAAAATCATCTGTGATATTAGGTCTTCACCGACGGTTTCTACAAAAAAAAACCATCTGTGTTGTGACTTATCACAGACGGTTCACAAACCGTCTGTGATAACCGCCTGTTATCACAGACACATAAATTCAGACGGTTCAAAAACCGTTTGTGATGACCCTCTCTATAGTAGTGTCTTTCCCATTGTGCGTAACAAGCATTGAGTCCTTATATGCGTTAATATTTTGCATAGTCAAGTTAATTTCTTTGACTCAATAAAAAAACTCAATGAATTCTTCAGCATACTCTGCAACAAATAACCTGGTTAGCAGATTCGTACATATTCTTATATTCATCCCCCCCCCCCGCCCCCTCATTTTTATATATTGCGAGGTTTTATCTGTTTTTTGTTTTTCTTGTGGTAACACATTTTTGTTTTTGTCATATTGCAAACTTCAGCAAACTTGTGAATGTCTCAAAAGTTATGAAGAAAGATGTCTCAAAGTTTTAGCGATGCTCTCCAACAGAGTAACCACAACAATATACCCTGTATGTTTTTTTAGTTTTCCAGCTACTATCCTATTTTAATTTGTTGTGTATGCTTTTTATATTATGCAATCAAAATAACTAATGCACATATTGGTTTGTTGTCCACTCCCCCCCCCCTTGTGTAAGTTTTGACTGCAGGGTATACACGATGACAATTATGGAGAATTGGGATGGGAAGACATTGAAGCCATTTCTGCCGGTAATAGCTGTTTTCGTTTTGCACTTTTGTTACTCTCATCATGTCACTTTCACTATCAATGACTCACATGTATGTCTTGCTTCATTTTTAAATGCATGAAAACATCCCCGATTTCCGTAAGGTTTTTGCATCAAGGTTGATAAAGTCTCTACTCAATGTAATTGACTCAAGTTTTGTGCCGAGTGGGAAGGAAGCACAGGGAGAGGGTAAATGAGATGATACAGACCTCCAAGTTAGATTTAGTGCAGGCATAGATGTAGTAACTTACTCTTTTTTTTGGGGGGAGGGAACAAGCTTGATGTTCTCTCTTTTTTTTTGCAACTATGATATCATACATATTGTAAACAGTAGCGGTTGGGAGCAAACTATTGCGAGCTGGTGGTCACAAGTGTGAATGTGTTTCTAAACACAGATGTTACTTTTTTTATTGTAAGTGGTAACTAGTTTTTTGGTTATCTGAAACTATGTGAACCGACGCTGTATTTTGACTATGGCAACAAGAAATTCTGGTTGTACCAGCTATGATTCTCAACCCATGTTGCAAGCAATTACTATAAATGTTGCAAGTATGGTTTAATATTGTTGCAACTCCTATCACCATATGTTGCATCAACAACAATGCAAGCAACAAGAGTACAACATGTTGCACACATTATCATAATATTTTTGCAACCGTACAAACAAATTGTTGCAGTCTTCCAGATGTTCGCTCTTTTTTTAATACAAACAAAGCAATCCATACAAACATCAATTTTTTTTTGTTGCAAGTGGTATCTTTTTTCGAGGTAACTAAAAACTATGCGAACCGACTAAGTGTTTTTGAATATGGCAACATGGAATTTTTTTCCTGGCTACTAATCAAACTGATGCTTTTGTCTCCTATCACCAGCTGTTGTTTGGCTTTTTTGTGCTTCCATCCCTATGTTGCATGTAATATCAGAATATATTGCAGACATGGGTTCACAATGTTGCAATATTTTTTCACTACGATGTTGCAAATAGTATCACAACATGTTGCGTTGCATCCACACAAACAAATTGTTGCATTCCATTATTCCAGATTATCATGAAACATCTTTTTTATACAACATTTTTGCAAAACATCACAGGTGATTTCCAAAAGGCCCAAATGTCCTATGACAGCAAATTTCAGCACTGGATTTGAGAAACGATTGAATTGTTGTACTTAGCTCCAAATTTTCACAAAATCAATCAAACAAACATCTTTGGAGCATTTCCAACTTACATAGCCCTTTAAACTCCAAATCTTAAATAGTTTTTATGAAATAGGATTTTGATTTTTACAAAAGAAATCTTATTTTCAAGAACTTTCTCCAAAAGATCCAAAAAGGGCAATCAAAGATATTTCAAGCAACCAATTGTATGTATGAGTCATTAATATCATTATGGACCTATTCATGTGAATAATCTTGGCTCAAATGGCAAAACTCACTTAAGTGTTAGAGAGTCACCGTTTAGGTCAACTAGGTTTTTGGATGAGTTTCAAAAACAAATAACTTTTTCTAGGTTGGTCTTTTGGAAAACTTTTGAATACCAAAAATATTTAGAATAGCCAACTCTAAGATTTTCCTTTTGGAACAAATGTCAAAGTCCTTTTAGAAAATATTTTACACAAAAATCTTGTTTAGGTCAAAAACAAGATACTATAATATAGAATTTTGGGTATAGAAACTCATTTTCATTTGAAATAGATTTTTCTTGAAACAAAAACTTTGGGAAACCTTTGAAAAACATTTGTATACATTTTGCAACTAATTTTTCAAAGGATTACTAATAATTATGAAATTTTTGACTTTTGGCTAAAATGCTCAATTTTGAAGAACATTACTAGCACCTAATTTATTTGGGCACACTTAGGGATGTGATATACATGATTATGACTTAGCACTCCCCCTTAATGTGCCACCTTCTATCTTGCTCAAGATTTTAATAAATAAGAGTTAGGACAAGAGCAAGAACACTCTTTTTAAAGATTTTCATGAATGCAACCTACACAAGGCATAAAAGGGCTAGATAATTTAATGTAAATACTTGTTACCGAGATAGCATTGGTTTATGATATGAATTTATCTTCCTCAAGCTTGGCTTTATATTTTGCATATGATGGAATCCACCTCTTCATGAGTGAGCCAAGCCTCCAATGCTTCTCCAAGTACCTATTTAGCATTTAAGCACCTTTTGGTACCCAAACTCGATTGGGTCCTTGAATGTTAGTCACAATAGATTTGGGCACCCAAATGGCCCTAGTAATAAGCTTTGGTGAACTAACAATCCTAGCAAACATATTGCCATTTATATTCTTCCTAAGGAAATAATGATCATTATAAATAATTGGCTTAGGAGTGATACCTTTGGGACATTCCTTACTAAAATATCATTTTTCCCAGCAATTGTAGCAAGTTGGGCTTTTGCTTCCCCTTGATGTCTTCTTATCTTGCTCATTGCCAATTTGCCTCTTCTTTGATAACATTGACTTGACATCCATTTGATTTGGGCAAACCGAGGCAATGTGACCATTCTTCTTGCATCCAAAGCACTTGATATTGTTGAATTATTTTCTATTTTGCTTTGGAATGCTCTTCACCTTTTTCTTGGCGGTGAAACCAATTCCTTGCTTGTCATTTTTCTTGTTAGGGCATACGGAGGCAATGTGACCCTTTTCATGACAATCAAGACATTTGATATTATTCGTGTGTCTTGCATTATGCCTTGTCTTGCTATTCTCCTTCTTCTTGGGAGTGAAGCCAATTCCACTCTTATCTTGTAAGCATTTTTACTTACTTAAGATATTATGAAGAGAGGCTTTCCTTTTGTAGCTTCTCTCCAAGTCAGTTTTCAATTTTGTGACTTGGGCCTTGAGATTATTATTTTCCTCTACAAGGTTAGTTTCACAAGATATAGAGGAAATAGAAGCATCTAATTTTGAGCAACAAGGCAAATCAAGCAAATCATCATAAGAAGTGGATATGCTAACCTAAGATGAAATGCAAGAGATAGAAGCTATACATGGCATATCATCTAGCAAGTTACATGTATTGCCTATGTCCACTTTGGGCTTATTGAACTCATTTAGGAGAAGCGTTTCATGTTCATTTTTTAGAACATCATAATTATTTTGAAGCAAGTTATATTCTTTATTCAAAGCTTTAAATTTCGAAACCTCCTTTCCTAAATACTCATTAAGCTCCCCAAACATATCCATCAACTCATCATATGAAGGCTCATCATCATCATTTGCCTTCTTACTACCTTTAGCCATGAAGCAATGATGTGATGTGGATGAAGTTGAGGAATCTTCATTGTCAGAACTTGAGGTTGAGCATTCTTCTCCTGACATCCATTCTTGTATGCAATCATCACTAGTTGAGGTGGACCTTTCATAATGATCTTGAAGATGGATCCACATCTCATGAGCATTCTTGAGATTGCATATGGCATCAAATATCTCTATACTCAAAGCACTAAATAAAGCGTTAGTTGCTTGAGCGTCGAGTCATGAGTAGCTAAAAAAAAGTCACATGGTGACAGTGTCGCATGAATACAATGTCAACAACGAAAATTTTGGCGGAAGGGGGGTGGACTGTCGGGACCTCGGATTTTCGAATCCGAGCCCTCTATGCATTATGAACTAGTCCCATGATCAATAGCTAGTTCACAAAGTGGCAACATTGATGAAATCATATCCATACAACAAAATATCTAAGAAGAAGGCAAATTAATATTACTTAGTAGCAATGAACCTTATGGTCAAGGTTGACAGAGTTTGCCATGTAGGGCTCAAGACAAAAGAGTAAACTTGCAGCGGAATAAAACAACTCGTGGTAGCCATCCAACACGCCCACAGACAATCAAGTGGAAAACGCATCTAGTTCGCATAGCCCTCGAAGTACTTGTCCTTGTAGAACTCTATGTTCCCTGGTTCTTCCTCGGTGACTGATCAACAATGGCATAAAGTCGTGAGTACATAAAATACTCAGCAAGTCGTAGGGAAATGTATGCAAATAGTATTCATGCAAGACTTGAACCAGGATAGCTTTATGACTATTTTGTAGAAAGCGGTATCGACAGTAAAAATAGTAAATAGATCGGAAAACACAATTTAAAAGATTAAATACATAAGTAAACAAATACTTTGAAACAACTAGTGAACTACCCATTCACTTCCCAACCAAACCACCATCCGAACATTTTATGAAAAATCTGCCACTCGTGTGAAATCACCAGACATTGTCCATAACCGGGGACACGGCTATTCGAATAATTTTTAACACTCTGTAGAGGTTGTACAACTTGACCCACAAGAGATAATCAATTTATAATATCGGCCAAGATACACTTCCGAAGGTGTGCAACTAAATGATTATCACAAGGCTTTTACAAAAGCTCTGTCTTGACCCGGTTCTGCTCGCTAAGGTTTCGCCACACCGGCCCCCTCTTGCGCCAAATCATCAACTCAAATAGAACCGAATCAAAACGTTGCTAATTAATTGGTCATGTCCACCCCATCCTGGACATGTGGTTGTACGGTAAGGCCTAGATCAATGACACACAAAGTTAAGTCCTTAGTGATTACTCAGGCGAGACTACCTCATCCAATGTGCCTCGCACACCCTACAATGTGCCTCGTGCACCCCTTTACTACCCAACCACTCGCTTGAGTATAAATCATTTTGTATACCCAAACCAATGACAAACCCTGCCATAGCACAAAATTTTATAACAGCGTCATCGCTCCACAATTCCATATATCGTTAGGTCAAAATTAGTCATTGATGAACATGTGATCATGAATCCCATCGTAACTAAGCATGGCTAAGCATTCTACGATACCCATGTTGGTATTACAACAATGTCCAACTAAAATCAACCCTTGCTATGGTGTCCAACGAGATATGTCATTCACAATTATTCAAGGTCGCGTAATGTCAAATAGGTATTTAACTGTAACACTCTAGCCCAACATAAGCCTAGAATGCTACTAAACCAACAGACTCGAAAACTAAACTATAATTTTTTCTCTAAATTTCGGCAAAACTTCCTTTGAAACATTGACCATTGAGGGGTTCAAAAAAAACTTATAAGTATATGAGCATGATAATCATGCTGCAAAAATTAAAACATAACCATAAAAGCCCACACGAAAGAACCGACCATCTCTACTATAAAGGAAACAATTTCACCTCGAAAGGTGAACACAACCGTAAAACAAAATCACTAGTAAGGTTCTGCCAATTAAAACTAAAAGTGCTGATTTATTAGACACGGTGAATATCAAGGTGTAGTGCACCAAAATTTCTATCCTATTCCCATGCATGCCGCCTTCACAGGAAGTACCTAAAAAACATGAGCAATAAGTGTGAGTCCTCCACTTAGCAAAGTACAATCAAGACGATAAAGAAAACCTCATAAACAGATATTGAACATAAATATTTCTCACATACAGCCATCCACATTGGTTTCATAAAATTTTCAACTTTTACTTTCATGCGATGCAAATGCCACGAATGTACTTCTCTTTTCTCTTTGCAATTGCCAGTAATGCGGAATATGCATCCGTCGATGCATACTCAAACTTGTGCCTTCTACCATAGGGACCTCAAGCTCACACTCCACAAGTGTGGGGACCTCATGCCCGTCTAAAACATGACGGGGACCTAAAAAATTATCATTACTTGGCTATCACGTAGACCAAGTCTCAAGGATCCATGAAATGATGCAAGTGATTGTTGTCAACCATTAATCTTTATCTCTTTGCTTCATCAACATAAGCATATAGCATAGCCAATAGCAAAAACATGAATAAATATTTATATGCGTAAGACATTAACAAGGCATAGATATTTTCCGCATTGGTTACCGACTACTTGCACTTGCCTCAACCGTGTGACGAAGGATGACAAGTAGAAGGCCCTGCCCCCTAATTCACACCACCACCTGAGCATTCATAAAACACAACAAAAAACAGTCCAAGAGCAATACAACATTACAAAAGAAATAAATAACACCGCTCCTAATCACAACTCAAAACAGCTATGTTTTCCTCCCTGGACACTGTTTTGTCCAAAACAGAACAACTATCTTTCTAAAATCAAAACTTATATTCTACCCGTCTAAAAATTGTGTTCTTGGACTCTCTGAAATTCTTAAAAAGTTATCTACCTTTTTCATGAAGATCTAAACTCCAAAATAATCCATCTTCTATTTTTAATCTATGTGTTTATGCATCGCCGTAACCCTATTAAATTGATCGACAAACCACCACAAAATTCATAACTTATTGTCTACTCATCCGATCTACCTAAACAAATATTCTACAGAAAGCTATCGAGATCCTCTACAATTCGCTAGCAGAAAAAAATTCCCAAATTTTGCACCAATAGTACTTGAAACTACAGTGCAACAGAAACAACAGAATACCGATCTACTAAGCGATTTCTACCGATTCTAAACAGAAAATAAGCACTAGAATCGTCACCCTTGGAGATCAAGATGACGAACATGAGATCCCAGCGAAACTCCTCCCTTTCCTTCCTCCTTTCCTTCTCCCCTTCTTCTTTCTTCCTCTTCTCCTTCCCTTCCCTCTCTTCCCTTTCCCTTCTTTGCTTCTGGCACGCAGCACACAAAGCAGCAGGAGGGATAGAGGCTAGGGCTGCAATGGGGGAGGAGACACCATGGGGCGGAGCTACAGCAGCAGGGGTGGTGCTACAGTAACAGGGGCGGCACTACAGTAGCTTGGCTAGGGTTTCCCTCCTCTCCCTCTTTTGTTAGTGGCCGGCCCACCTCTTGGGTATGGGCCGAAGGCCTATAACTTTTTTCCCACTAAATTCATATTATTAATCCTTTTCTAATTTATTAAATACTCATTTAATAAAATAGGATATTACATTCTACCCCCTTAAAAGAATTTGACCCCGAATTCTACTCTCATCATTCTACTCGAAGAACAACCAAAACCCGAAATCAACAACAAACTAACACATACCCGTTGTGAACAACTCCGGGTACTTTTCACGCATGTGAGACTCCAACTCCTAAGTCGCTTGCTGCTCGGTTTGATGTGACCATAACACTTTGACATACTTCAAAGTCTTATGCCTCAACACCCTTTCCGAATATCCCCGTACACGCACCAGACGGAACTCAAAGGTAAGGTCTTCCTTTATTTTTTTTTGAACTAGAAAAAACCACTATGCCAGCATAAGGCCAACTCAAATTGTAAATGACCTCTATTATAAACACACAGCTCAACAAGAATCAAGAGAGCATTTCACTACCCGATAAAACATTATTTTCTCAATTTTTCTTTTAGGAATAAACTTTCTCTCTAATCATGAGATTCGAAATCATCACAGTAATTCCTTCCTCTTAACCGGCAAACTCAAAGCGATGCTCAACCCGAGAGCATCAACCACACTTATCTAGATGGACTCTACTAACCCTCAAAAAGATACTCTAATCCACTCCTCTATCAAAGGAATTATTTTATCAGATGATTCCCAACACCTCAATAAATATTTTCACCTAGAATCACATCACCTCAATCCTTTAAGGATGATCAACTTAAAATTCTCAACACACACACTCATTTACTACACTTAAGGGTTCTATTAATGATCATCACACTATTCGGAATCCACTTTTATTCTACTACTTTCGCACATTGTGAGAACCCACGTGATTAATCTAATCCAAGCAACAGTAATCGGTAATTAGCGTCTAATAAAAATCCGTCAATCATTAATCAACTCATAATCTCAGTTTCTTTAAACATGTAATTATCACAATTGTTTATATGAATCAAGGTAAAATCAGTACATCGATATCATTATCATCATAATCATTACATTATCATAATCATTAGCATCATCTCAATACATCCATTATTATATAAGTTATATATTACAAACATGATACTTGTTACAAAAATTATTTTACAACAGCTTACAATGTTTTTGGTAGCAATTAATTAATTTACAATCCATTCATGTCATTCATGTAGTAGTAGCCATTTACCATCCTTGCCTCCTTGTCCTTTTAGTGCCGATCCATAGAACCATTTCGCGATCCATTTTCCTCGCTCATTAGAAAAATCAGAAAAACGGTTAGCAAGCTTAGTCGAAAGCAGTGGTTGTGAGTATTAGAATATAGGAAGTGGCCGTCAGAATTTCCCGAAGTATGATAGGAGCCTCAGATCAACCTAGGTCAAACGGTCCCTCGATTACCAAGATAACCTGACCAAACCTGAGTTAGTCGACTCCTTTAGTAATCAAGGTATCCAGATCAACCAGAGTCAATAGGCACCATTTACTTCTAGGGGTCTCCTCATCCGGTATCAATAAAATTCAACACCCACCTTTTTGCATTATCGCAATCGCAGTATAATCCCACAAGGCGCATCCCATTAAATCCTACCCTCAACCGGAGCATCATAGGGTCCCACAAGCCCACATTTTACATTCCATTAAACCCAACCCTTAGCCAAGCATCATCGAGTATCCCGAAACCAGCATGCCACAAGAGAGCCAACATAAACCCATATTTAGCATTATTATCATTCCTTCCCAGCCAAAGGCCAACTCAAGCCCATTCACAATACATCTTCATCAAATAACCAATGGACCAGTATACAAAGCCACTGCCAGGTAAATGCTATAGCACAAACAGCTGCACATGAGCTTACATAGCCAGAATAGGCAGCACAGCCCACAGCCCCCAGCCCAGCCGAAGCATTTCTTTCCCCAAAGCCAAGCCATTCAATTAACGCCACATATATTATATCACAGCCAATGCCTCCCCACAAGGAGAGCAAAGACCAAACCCCAGAATACATAGCAAAGAAGCACAGGATTATCAAATAGAGCACAGTAGAATGCAGTGAGGAGATAAGAGCATGGTAATAGGATTAGGGTAAATAGGATCAAGGTAAGGATCATAGTAAAAATAAATTACCACAAGATAGGATAAGATCAATGCCTTCTCTCTTAAGCATCCACCAGCCACATTCATTCATTCCCCACCCCAACTCATTCTCAGCATCACAGCCGTAAGAGAGAGGGAGAGAGTAAGGAGCTCCACTACCCAACCCACAAAGAAGAAGTAGAAAGAGAAGGGAAGCAGCCAAGAGCTCAACCATCCCAGCAATGCCACAAGGAGGAAGAAGGGGAGGCACAAAGGGAAGGAGAGCACCAGCGCGCGGTCACCACCATCGCAGCGACGACCAGTACCCCGACGCTACCATCCTAACCCCAAATCAAACCCAGCAAGGTAGCCATCTCCCCCAATCCATCAATATTTTACATCATCAGTAAGATATCATGTTGAGCCATCCAAATCATGCATCACCCACCATTGCACATCCATAAGCTCTAGTCCTTAGCATCACAGAGCAAGGGGAGGCAGTCAGGAGGATCAGTGAGGAGAGGGGAGGGTGATACCTCAGTGTTAGCCGCAGCCAAGTCACCACCAAAATTTCACTAGTGCATAATCATATAGCCACCTCCATCAGCATTCATACAGAAGCACAATTAACCAACATAAGTAAGCATAATAAAATGAGCAACCAAAACATGTAAAATCTGGATTATCATAGTGGGTCTAGGGCGAGCCGTAGAGTAGCAGCGGTGGCCGTAGGCCAAGCCGCAGAGAGGGAGCCCAGGGCGGCGCTGGCCTCTGGCCATGCCTGTAAGGGAGGAGCAGCAGCAGGGGCGAACCGTGCCGAGGAGGTCAGTAGGGGACGCTAGGGAGCTGAGAGGCGGCGTAGAGGACACCGGGTCGGGCCGGCGCACACCAAACCGAAGGCGGCACCAGTGGAGGAGGCGACACCGGGCGGGCTGCACCGAGCGGCAGCGGTGGTCGGAGAGGAGAGCCCGGACCAGCGCAGCGAGGAGCGGGCGGCGCGGGCACACGGAGTCGGCCTTCAAGAGGGCCGAGGAGGTGCAAAGATGGGGCCTAGCCTAGCGGCGGGATGAACCAAGATGAGGCGGCGGTGAGCCAAAGGAAGCGGGGGAGACAGATCCGGAGCCGGGCCGAGGTCCTTGGGCGGCGGCGCCATGGGAGATGGGGAGGAGGAGACCGCAGAGGCGAGGCAATGGGCCGGCCCAGGCCGAGAGGCGTGGAGGCGGCTGAGCCGGCAGCGTTAGCCGGCCAAGAGAGAGAGAAGGCGGCGGTAGAGAGTGGCGGCGGCTTGACCGGGAGGATGTGGCATAGGCGGCATGCGGCGAGACGAGGAGCTGGGCCGAGCAAAGAATGAAGCGACGACACACCGGAGGTGCACGGTGAGCAGTGGGCGCGACCAATGGTGCGCCATGGGGAGCGACGGCTCCACTGGAGGGAGGAGGAGAGCTTTAGGGAGAGGAGAGGAGTAGATTTGGGGAAGATGTGGGGTGTGAGGAAGAAAGGCAAGGGGCAGGGGTGGCATCGGCCGGTTTAGGGGTTAAGGGAGAGAGAGGTAATTAGGTTTAGTAAGAGGGGGTTTTGGTGGGAGATAATTAGGGGCTTGGTGAGAGTTGGGGTTAGGAGAAAGAATTAGGGTGATTAGGTTTAGAAAATTAGGTTTATGAGGTTAAGTATAGGAAAATTGTAGGAAAAACTGTTTAGTATCTAATAATTGTGGTAATTAATGTTTGTGGCAATAGAAATTAGCAAATAAAATAAATAGTTGATTAGCACGACATAATTATGCGATCGATCGAACCTATTTAGGTCGCATCGGGCTAGACCGTCTTCAAATCAAGCCGTTGAGTAATTATTAAAATAAGTTAGGTTATCTTTATTTCTGTTAATTGAAAAGTAAAAGTGTGTGCATAATAAACAGGTACCTTGTTGACGAATATTCGGGCAGGTTGAACTTGTTAATCATGCTAATTGAATTAATTTGAAGAGGTCCCGAGTAGTAGAAAATTAAATAGTAGCATGCTGATGTAAGTAAAATAATTAATTAGAAGTTTTGCCGAGTAAAATTTAATTGACTTAATAAAATGTGCGTGTGAGTAGTATTTCTGTTCTCGTTAGTTTAAAAACGAAATTAGGTATTTTCAACCCTAGAGCGAGTAATTAGTAGAACGATCAGAGTGGGAGTGCTAATCTCATGGGGTTTCAAAATGTTATTAAATGAGAATCCACTAACGAAAAGAATCATCTCGATCAAGATGCATCGCACTTAGTCGCATCGTAATTATTGCTAAATAATTAGTTACGATTTATTATTTGCACCGTCAGATAAATTGCAAGCAGCATTTAACCAATGTAAGTAGTTGATCTCGAGTTCATCACCACCGTTCGTTTCTTCTTCTACGAAGGCAAGCTACTTCCTTGTTCATAAACATAGCTATTTTAAATATAAACTGTATATTGCTCTATCATATCTGTATTGCATCAAAACTATTTTCTCAAAACTAAATTGGATTATGATGAAGTTGGGAAGATAAGAAATGAAACAAAAGAAAGAAAGAAACGAAAGCTAATAGGTTAGTAAAAGGGGGCCCGGGCGGGGGAATACAACGACGACGATGATGACGAGGTAAGAGGTGGGCCCCTTTTTACGGATGGTTATAATATAAGGACCAACAAAATTCTTACTCGGTCAGAGGTCGTAATTCAGTACCAACCATTTTCCCGTTTCGACGGACAGAAAGCTTACCTTTTACGTGATTATGTTCTCCACAACGGGCAAGTCATATTGCATGGGTTGAGTTAGGGAAGAACCCAGAAGTGAGGGATCCGGGGCGTTATAGGAATGCATGGTGGAGTGTTGGGTGGCGTCCCAACCAACATTACATGAACTCGGTGTATGACGAGGTCAGCAACGTGATTAAGTCAGCACCGACGGAAAGTAATGGGTGGAGACTTGATCATGTAAGTGGAAAACATTCTGTATTCTGAACTAGAACCCGCATCTAAGGAAATGCTGGGGACCCGGTTCATTTAGAGCTCAGAATTACTATGGGTAAAGTGGTACAAGCCTGCGCAGTGCTATCAAAATCATGAATTCATGCCAGTCTCCTGGATTGGAGTCTACGGGAACCACCGGGGGTCTTTCTTCTCTCCGAGTAATCAAGTAGTCTCTTCAGAAGTAAAATTGCAACCTAAGTTTTGAAAACTATTTTCAGAATAAGAGATGAGGTAGGAATTTTGATAATGGCGAAATTTAGAGTCATCAAATGCATTTTAGCTATTAATGCTTGCTGGGTACACTATAGTACTCACTCTTGCTATCTCTCCCCTTGCTTAGCTCCTAATCCGACCGGGAGTTATCCCGAGTGGGATGAGGAATTTTTGCAGGTACCGAAAGGGCCGCAGGTGATGAGGGCTTTGGGTACGAGGAGTAGAACAAGGTGATCGCCTCATTCGACTCGTGGGACGAGAAGACCGTCGGAAGAACCTAGTAGTAATTAGCGGGAAGTGTTTTCCCCTTTGTAGTTAAATAATGGTATTCATAACCCTAGACTTGTGTGGCTACTGTTGAAATAAAGAGCGCTTTATTTTATTGTTCTCACGCATTATCTCGATAAATGGCTTACTATTCGTTGGAGCAGTGTTCTACTGGGCAAACGAATAGTAATCCGTATGCCTAAGTGTGATTACCCTTGGGGTAATGACACGGGGCATCGCACACATAGTCATTGGGCAACCAATGTTCTAGCATAAAACACAAGCCCAATTTCAACCTCTAAGACTCCTACAATGAACTTTTGGTATAAATGATAGGGAAATTCTCAAATTCGATGACTAAAATTTCCACAATCCAAACGCGAGGTTGCGATGCCGATGGTGAGGAAGAAGGCGATGAGGCGTGGTCGACGGCGTCGGGAACGACGGAGAAAGGAGCTTTGGTCGGCGGCGGGGAAAAGCGAAATGCGGCGAGGAGAAAATGAGGAGGGGAGAATCAGGGGATGGGAGGAGGAGTAGAAGGGGCCCACTGGGCTCCCATTTATAGGGGTAGAGGGGGAGTAGGGAAGGAGATCACGCGGCGGGGATCATGGAGGCTTTTGCGCGTTCCAGAAAAACTGCGCATGATTGGAGGAGGAAAATGGGCGAAATGGGTGCGGCGGGATACGGGGAATTTAATGCGTCGATTTCGCGAGAGAAAGGGGAGGAAATCGCGGTGGAATTGAGGAGCTCAGTTGGCGGTAATGGCGGCTTGCGCATGGGGCTAGAGGAAGAAGAAAGGAGAAGAAAGGGGAGGTCGACCAAGGACCCAAAGGCCGGGCTAGAGAAAGGGAGGTGGCTGGTAGGCTGGGTAAGTTGGGCCGCGGGAGAAGGTGAGCCGGCAGGAAATGGGCTGGAAAAGAAAATTACGGTCCGTAGTGGATTTCTGGATTTTTAAAGCGTTTCAAAATTCAGAAATTGGAAGAAATCAAAAGGGGTTTTAGAAACTAGTAAATAGAGTCCCAAAATTATAGAAAAATTCACAGAAATTCCCTGGGTTATTTTGGACTTAAATAAAATATTTCCAACTTAAAGTTGGATATTATTCTTACACATAAATTATTTTAAATTTCTAAAAAATAGGAAAAACCTTTTTAAATACCCAAAAAAAAATCAAGAAATTAATTAAAATTTTCTTTTTAACTTTAAATCCATGAAAATCCCAGAAAACTCAATAAACTTTTTTTTTACTTTTAAAATCTAGGAAAATCAAGAAAATCAACAAAACTCTTTTTAATATAAAAAAATCCAATAAAATAATAACTTTATAAATTTTATTTTTGGTAACAGAACTTTGAGATGATACAGGGGACATAAACACACAACTACAACAATGCGCATGTATGTTGCAACAAATCATGCTAACAAAGGTCTAGTAGGGTTAGTACATACTAGTAACGGGACCTCGCAGCTCGGATGGCCAAAATCGACTGACGGATTTACAACAGGGTCCACGAGCGGGAGTTCTTGATGTGTTCCATGGTTGCTACTAGAGGTACTCGCCATGTTGACTGCCATCCGTTCGGCCGCAGATTGTTGGGACTCGAGATTGGACGGATCTGCAGCGACGATAGGGCGGAGGCCTTGCGAAAGGATGATTTGGTGGTGGGAACTCGAGTTTACGGATTAGATAAGATTAGATAAGACATTGGGACGAGTTTGGGGAAGAACTTTTGAATCGCGTGGACGAGTTCGAAGAACTCGCCCGAAGAGCGAGATTGGGCTGAATGGGGGATTTGTTGCTGTCGGGGGAGGCGCGTGATGTTGCAAGCTTGGGAGCGAAAACACGTGAGATCGAGCGAGGAGATCGGGCAGAGGAGTTTATGGGGGATTTTGTTGATGTGGGAGGCTTGGGCGGCGAGCGATCAGTCAGAGTTATGGGGGATTTTGTTTCTGTCGGGGTGTCATCGCGTGAAATTGGACCGTACATTCGAGCGCTAGTCGCGTCCTATCAATTTCCTTATGCGGAGCTTCAAAATTACTAACTGCAAGTACAATCACAACTGTACAAGCCAATAGTCGTGTTCGTCTCTTCTGCTGTTTGATCATGATCATCTGTATTGTGCTGATATCTCATGGCCGATCGATCTCCTCATGCGTTGTATCTCTAGCGTGCACAAATATTGATAAGTTGGTATACTAAGCTGGGGGCTGGAACGACGCTAGGGCTAGGGTTCGGACACAGGAGGAGGTGGGAGGGGGATTTTGTTTCGTGAAAAAAGTGGGTAATTTCATCTGAACTGTAGGGGCAAAGTTGGAATGGGGTTATGGAAGCCGCGGAAGCTCAGCGGCTTCCGCTTCTGCTATAACAATTTTCGCTTGGGGAAGCGAGGCGTTTGAACGGCTTCCGGCTTTTTGGCGAAAAAGTCGGGCAAGTCGTTCCAAACAGGCCCTAAATCAAGGGCTTAGATTGCTTGGGCTCATCCTATGATGTTTTTTTTTTTGGAGATGATCCTATGATGGTGTAATCAGTTAGTGCGTACACACGGTTGAATTGCTCGCAGAACCTACCAACTACCAAGTACCAAGATCAGAAATCAGAATCATATGTCTTGCATGCAACAAAAACAAACTGCAAAATGATTCACCTCTAATCTTACATTCACTTCTGAAATCAGAAACAATTGGACACTATGGTAAAATAATAGCTGTAGAAACAAAGAAGTGTCTAAATATACATAAGTCTACTCAGAACTTGAGCGGAGTTCTACTAGTGAAGCATAGACTCCATCCTTGATGCGCATCAGGGACTGATGCCTTCCCTTCTCTGCAATTTTGCCTTCCTTGAGGACTGCAATCATATCAGCCCCTTTGATTGTGGAGAGCCGGTGCGCCACGACAATTGTGGTTCTGCTAACCATGACTCGATCCAATGCATCTTGAACGATGCGCTCCGATTCCGCATCCAGGGCGCTGGTTGCCTCATCAAGCAGTAATATCTTAGGGTCCTTTATAATGGCCCTCGCGATAGCTACGCGCTGTTTCTGTCCACCAGATAGTTGCACCGCTTTCTCCCCGACCACAGTGTCGTATCCTTGTGGCAAGCTTGATATGAACTCATGAGCATTTGCTGCCTTGGCCACAGCTATGACCTCTTCTTCTGTTACCTCTCCGTGTTTCCCGTATGTAATGTTGGCACGGATTGTGTCGTTGAAAAGCACTGGCTCCTGGCCTACCAGCCCCATCTGATCCCTTAACCAGCTAACTTTCAAGCTCTTAATTTCGACTCCATCTAGTGAGATTCTACCAGAATCAGGATCGTAGAAACGCTCCAATAAAGCAATTATTGTGGACTTGCCACTACCGCTCTCTCCAACAAGTGCTATGGTCTGTGGAAAAGGAAGGAAAAGGTTGCATCACAACTGTTCCAGTGCTTGGGAATGGTCAGATGTGAAATAAAGCAAATGAAGGTTGCATATATGATATCACTCGAACTAGTTAGGTTAGATATATTTTTTAAGGAAGTTTATGTCAACAGGTTGCGATTCATGTTAATTGTGCCCATGGAAAAAAAATTGTTGCAAGAAAACAATAAAAAAGAGGGCAAATATTTGCAAGTTTAATGATACCTTTCTGGAAGGAATGTGCAAAGTAAAATCACTGAATATTTGAACATCAGGTCGTAATGGGTACTTGAAACTGACATTACTGAAATCAATGTTGCCGATGACGTTTTCCAATGTCATGCCCTCATCACTACTGGAGTCAATTTTGGACTTCCGATCTAGAATACTGAAAATGGAAACAGCAGAATCCCTTGCCTTTGTTGCATCTGAAGCTAGTGCACTTGCCTGTGAAACCGCAACAGCTGCCAAAACTAAAGCAAAGAAAACCTGAAAAGCATCCAATCAATTTGTAAATGATTGATAAAAGTTAATATTCATACATGAATGATAGCTTGAAGTGTTTTAGGAGTTCTCACTTTAAAAACATCTGGAAAAGTAGTTTTTCCCTGGCGTACAAACTGCGCACCAACATAGAAACAAAGACCATATGTGAGATATAACATCAAGAATGAGAAACCAAAACCAAGTCCTCCAACAATTCCACTTCGAATTCCCTGTTTTCTTAAAGCTTCACATTTCTTGTTGTATGTTGTGACCACTCTTTTCTCTGCACAGAAAGATGCTACAGTTCTAATACTACCAACAGCATCAGTTGCAACTTGACTTGCATCTTCGTACATCTCCTGCATAATAAGATGACATTATTACAATAAGATTGAAGGACCATTAGAATAGCTCATTCTCAATAAAACTGGGGACACTTTTTATAGGTGTTATGTGTCACCTTAGCTTCTTCACTAAACCCCTTCAAGAACTTCACTTGAGCATAACCCTGTGCACCCACTAAAGGGATAACACATGTGATGATCAGTGCAAGCCTCCAGTCTGCCGCAAAAGCTATGACAAAGCCAGTGATTAGTGCAGCAGCAGACTGCACTATAAGGGACAGGTTATCTCCTACTAAGCGCCGGATATTTAACGCATCAACTGAGAGCCTCGTGCCAAGTGCCCCACTGTAAGTGATAAAGCGGACTCTTAGTATTGGTGTAAATCTAAATATGTTTAGAAACGATAAAATAATGAAAATAATTTTACTATCATACCTGGAATTTGAGGGTTTATCAAACCAAGCAACTTCTTGATGCACAATGTTTTGAAATGACAGAGTACGAACACGCTCTATAAGCTTGCCGCCAGCAATTCCAAATAAAAAATATTCTGCTGGGATTGAAATCAAACAAGCAATCCCCAGAACAACAGATATCAATGCCCAAAAGCTAGAATCTTTTCGCAGCTTATCTGGTGGTTCATAGAATGATTTTATAACACCAGACATTAATATACCGAACAATGGAAAAATGACTCCATGCACTGATGCTGCTATAGAGCCTAGCAGAAGAAATGGCACCTCTGGCCTGTTAAGATTAAAAAGTCGCCCAATTGGTGCTTTCTTAAGGGCCTCACCATCGGGGAACTCGTCCTTTCTCTGTCCACCTGTGATTCTATCCTCATGCAACTCAACAGATAATCCTAAGGGGTTCTTGAAGGAATATCTGTTGCTATTGCCAAAAGAATCTTTAGTTGTTGACCGTCTAAGTGACAAACTACTGCTTTTTGATTTGGATTCTTGCGCTCCAGAATCTAGTATGTTACGCCTTTTGTCACCACGAATTTCTTGTAGCCTAATAAGCTGGGAGTAAGCCCCACTGGGATCCTTTACCAATGCATCATGAGGACCTGTATATATAGGGTATGTTTGTGGGACAAATGAATCGTCACAGATTGGCAATAGAAAGTTTCATGAATGGGAAATAATGCATATTCAAGAGAATCTAACCTTGTTCGACTATTTTCCCTTCACGAACAACTGTTATGCAGTCAACGTTCCTTACGGTGCTCAAACGATGAGCAACGACGAGTGTGGTTCTTTCTATCATTATCCTATTCAGTGCCTCCTGAACTATCCGCTCAGATTCCACATCCAGTGCACTTGTTGCTTCATCTAGCAGAAGGATTTTTGGATCTTTAACGATTGCTCTTGCAATTGCAATTCTCTGTTTTTGTCCTCCAGAAAGCTGAGCACCACGCTGGCCAACCAATGTATCATAGCCCTGATATGACATGAAAACATTGTTAGCTGATTATTGCATTAACATACACTTAAATTTTAAGAAGTTTTTGGAAGCAGTCAATTTTTTATTTCCATACATTCGGTAACTTGTCGATGAAGTTTGCTGCATTTGCAAGCTCAGCTGCTCTCTTGATCTCCTCAAGTGTCGCGTCCTCTTTACCATATACTATGTTATCTTTAATGGAGGTCATAAAGAGCAGCGGTTCTTGGCTAACAAGACCGATCTTCCCTCTTATCCAATCAAGCCTCAGATTCTTGATGTTAATTCCATCTATCAAAACCTCACCAGATTGTGGATCATAGAATCTTTCAGCTAGGCTGATAACAGTTGACTTGCCACTTCCACTCTCTCCAACTATGGCCATTGTTGTTCCGCTGGCTACTTGTAATGACAATCCATCTAATATCAACTGCTCAGGTCTTGCAGGGTAGCGAAAGTACACATCCTTTAGTTCAATATCACCCTTGATATCTTCTAAAACCATGCCACTGGTATCATCTGAATCTATCTCCGGTTTCCTCTCAATCGTTTCGAACAATCTGTATGCTGCAGATTGACCTTCCGCAATTGCTGAAACTGAGGGTGTCGCATTTCCTAAACAACTGCGACAAACAATTGAAAAGTGACATGTTCAGGACATTATCAGACCACATGCAATTTTTAAATTAATATTGATTTTTCAATATGAAGTACGTTTTTCAATAACTACTTGTTGAAGTTCTGCATATATGTGTGCTATGCTGAGGAGACATAGTGATAACATTAAGATGGAGCAATGTAAATTATTGGAAGACACCCATAATCCATATGACCCATGAAGTATGGTGGTGTGACTGCTTAACTCCCTTATCTTAAAAATCGGCTATTTAGCCCTATAACGTTGCAAAACCGTCTAAATAACCCATTTAGGTGGTTTTGGAGGCGTTTTTGCCACCGTGGCAGATGATGTGCCCGCTGAGTTGTCCAACCAGCTCCTCGCCACACGGGACACTTGTCGCACACGTAGTGTTCCACTTCACCAAAATCGACACGTGAGCATCCCATCCTCCTCACTGCCTCTGCCCTAAGTTGCACACCTCCGTGACCATGGACCCGGCTTGACAACGGCGACGACGAATGGGGAGTCGGGAGCAGGGCGGTGGCCATGGCAAGGAGCTCGGGAGCAGGGCTGTGGCCGCGGTGAGGAGCAGCAGCAATGTCGTGGAGCTCGGGAGAGGGCGAGGAGGCGGCGCGGTGAACGACTGCTGCGCAAGTGCGCGAGGCTGCGCGGTGGCCTTGGCGACGAGCACGGCACGGCGGAAGGAGACGCCTAGAGGCACGTGCGGCCAAGGACGCTCCGGATCACCAGAGAGCATTGTTGTCCACGGTAAGCTCCTCGCCACCGATTCCCTTTTCTAAATCCCGCGAAAATCGTCTCCATGGTCAATCCTCTCCCCAAATTGATCTTGCTTCCATCTCCCTCACTTCCTTGCGACCCACAGAACCCCTTTCCCCTCTCCTACTTCACCGGAGTGACGTCGAAGCGAGCCACGTCCCTGCCTCCACGCGTTACACACTGATCCGCCGCTTCTCGTCACCTCCAGTCGCGACGTCCGCGTCATCCAGACCGCTTCGTTGCGTTGAGCCCAGCAGGACACCTCCACCATCCTCCCCTGCTTTGGAGTTCCCTACTGGCGGTCCTCTCCTTCGCGCCATGGCGGACCTTCGTAACCAGCCCACCTCGACACACCTTCTTCCAAACCGTATTCGGCATTAGCATCATCGTGCTCATGCGCATGCCAAATTCCTCTCCCTGTTGCTGGAAATGCCACCGACAAGCCCTTCGTCCTCGCAAGCGGTCACCGCTAACAACCGTGCTCGTGGTTCGCCAACACCGTCACATCGCCGTTTCGGGCATGTCCGTCCTCCCCCAACTCAAACCGCCAACACCGCTAGCTCGCCTCGTCACGTGCTCACATTCCCGAGCTCATGGCGCCGCCAGAGCTAAGACTGAACCTCCAACCTCGTCATCTCCTTTCACCACCGGTGTGTGGCGAGGAGCTGGCCGGAGACTTCGTCGACGTCTTGCTTCATGCTTGGGTTGGAGAGGGAGGAGAAGCCATGTCAGTCGCCACAATTTAAAATAATTTTTAAACTGAAGTCAACGACACCTCGGTGGCCACATCATCCACCATGGTGGTAAAACCGTCTCTGAAACCACTTCAGAGATTATTTAAATGTTTTTGCAACGTCACAGGTTAAATAGCCAGTTTTATAGGTCAGAGTTAAGTGACCACACCACCATAGATCAGAGGGTGATATAGACTTATCGTGCTATGGAGGGCTTACAGGCTATTTATCTGGTGAGTTATACTCATGTATTGGTGTATATTAACTAGTAATTTGATTCAGGCTAATGTATTGTAAGTTAAACAGTAATTCAACTCAAACCCATATACATGGCATGAACATACAGCAGCATAATCTAATGCATATGAGATGGAACGTACTTGTACACTTCTAGGTGAATGTTTATTCCCGTCAATGTCCGACAGTAATAACATTTTTCTTTGCTTTTCAGTTAGTGTAGAACATAAGAGCACATGCTTTTATAAATTACAAGAAATAATGTTAATCTCACGCATTGACAGCTAACGCCATCTATTACTAAACGATAAACAACCAAACAAATTTCTACTCTCTAAAGGTAATTTCTGAAAAAGCACCTTGAAAAGAACATAGACTTCCTTTTAGAGGTTACATGCTTAATGAAAACGGTTGTCTAGATTTTAAAATGATATGTAAATCTTTTATGTTTCCTTTCATCCAAATAGTTCTTAAATAAATTGAAGGCTTGCTACACTAAACATCACATGTTGTTAATTATCAACAGTGGAGTTTCCAATGTTAGGATTTCAGAAACTCACGTTGCACCGGTCAAGACGGCAAACAAAACAGTGATGATCTTTCCTCCAGTATAACCTTTGTCAATAATTAGCTTTCCACCATACCAGAAGGCTAGGCCATAGCTGTTAAATAGGATGGAAAGGACAGAGCCCATGCCGAAACCATTGATAAGGCCTTCCTCAATAGCAGTCCTGTATGCCCTTTTTATGAAACTGTTATACATTGCCACAGCTTTCTTCTCACCGTTGAAGGACAAAACCTGTTAACATGAGATATCTTGCTAACTTATTGCCTGCTATTCACCAAATAATTGACATATTTTGAAATAATTGATATAATTTGAACTCACTGTTCGTATAGATCCAATTGCCTGTTCGACAGTATCTCCAGCATCACTATATGATGTTAGTCTTTTGCTAGAAACCCTGGTTAGCATCTGCGCAGAAACTGCACCGGCGATAGCAACTAGTGGTAGTGATGTTAGCATGACAAGAGTCAGGAGCCAGCCTTTTGTAAATGCTATGATAAAACCACCAATAAAGGCAGATGAGAGTTGTACAAGCTTCCCTGCCTGTAAATGGTAAGTTAAAGAATGCATGAACGTTAGCACCAGCAGCACAAGGTGTGCCTTACTGCCTAGAATGTATGAAATAATACACTTAGCTAACACAGAAACTTATATCTCTAATATATTTTCTAGAAATACAAATACTGACGCCTGCCATTAACTTGTGTATGTGCGGGTCTGCACACACTTGTTTCTGCAATGCGATGAAAAATATTGTTTCCTTTATTTAGTACCCAAAGAAAGCATTACCTTCTCACCAAGAGCATCTTGAATTAGGACGGTATCGCTAGACATTCTAGAAACTGCTTCACCAGTTGTCATCTCTGTGTCGAAGAATGCAATATCCTGCCTCAGAACTGATTTCAGGTACAAATAACGGATGCGGGCTGACTGCCTTTCTCCTGCCATCGTCCAGCATGACACCTCTGGGATAAGTGAAGGTGAGTCTTCTTAGTAGCAGTTGTGCCATAAGCATGTGACTCAACTCAACAAATCAGAATTTTGAAAATTCTGGTAAATTATGGTTGGTAAATGCAATTAGTACTTCCATAGGATGAATGCATGGTAGTAATAACCGACAAGCAGGATGTTCATAATGATGTTCCGTTCATATCACTGTTCATTCACGCGAGAACAAATTTGCTTGTCGTAGTTCCATGCTATTCTATTCTCAAAATCTTCAAATTGAAGTATTATGCTATGCTTTGGAATCTACCGAAGAAATAGGTGACATGAATATTGAGATAACTGTTTTTAGTATGCTAAAACACAATTTTTTTAGATAAAGGGGATAAAACATCCTAAAACACAATGACATATGATTTTCTTGCGATGACATATACGATAGCTCCGTTATCTCAAGCAAGGGTAAAAAAATAGGCGGTAACTGGCCATTTACCAGCGTTCATCGGTTCAAAAAAGTTCTAAATTTAGAAGATGAATTTAAATTGATGAATACTAATTCTAGACTGTAACAGGCCGAAAACCAATCAAATTCAAAATATGAGTTTAACTTGTATAATTGAAACCGTCCGGTAGAAAACCGGTTACCGCGGGTAACTAGCCGATACGCTAGGGTCCGGTACTTTTCCCATAACCGGTTTTTGAATCCTTGATCCAAGTAGCTTAGTTCTTTATCAAATGTCAAAAAAAAATCTAAATTTAGAATATGAATTTAAATTGATGAATAGTAATTCCGTGCGGTTAGCGGCCGAAAACCAATCAAATTCAAAATAAGAGTTTAACTTGGATAATGGAAACCGTCCAATAGAAAACCGGTTACTGCCAGTAACAGGCAGATAGGCCAGGTCCGCTATTTTTCCGGTAACCGGTTTTTGAATCTTTGATCCAAGTAGTTTTGTTCTTTGTCAAATGTCATATATTGCACATAACTATTTTTCCCTTGTATTTCTGTTTATCATCGCTTGACATCCGTAGTTTCAATCGAGCAGCTTGCGCAAAATTTGGAAAGGAGTGAAATCACACTTACGAAGAAAGGAGGCAACTGCTGTTCCAAAGCCCAAATATATGAAGTTGAGAACAACCTGGAGATCGAAAGAAAGAGGCACGATTCTGACTCTGAGTTACGGGTCTATCAATTAAATCGGCCGTGCGCCGGTTTATTACGATCAGTGCACTCACCTTGGTCACGCTGCGGAGGACGTTGCGGCTCGTGCTCTCGCCGAAGGAGTCGATGACGCTGCCGAAGAGGACCGTAATGAGGGGCTCCGACACGCCGTTGGCCACGGCCCCCACCGTGCCGACCACCATCAGCAGCGCGTCGACGCGGTCCGCGTACCTGAACATGCCGAACAGCGGCACCTTCTTGGCCTCCTCCTTCCCCTTCTCCCGGCCATCTTTTCCTCGCTCGCCGTGGCCTGCCGCTCCTGCTCTACAAGTTGTTTCGTCCATTTTGCTGTCTTGCTGATGTGCGCGAATCTTGAGCTGGATGCGTGGTTTCAGTCCCGGCGTAGTGGGGGCACTATATATACGCATTTTGGTGCAGGCGTACGTTTTGATTGTTTGCCTGCCGTTGTTGGTGCCTTGAAGCGACAGGGAAGGATAGAGATGGAAAAGGCATGGACTAGGTGCGCGGCTCATGTTATGACATGTGATGATTATGCGAAGCTTCAAAATTACTAACTGCAAGTACAATCACAACTGTACAAGTCAAGAGTGGTGTCCGTCTCTCCTGCTGCTAGAGATAACATTGTCTCTAATATATGTTACATCATTTTTAGAGATAACATCTTCAATAAATAATTTCTATTACACTCTTTAACATTTATATTTTATAATTTTCCTATAAAACGGGTTTACATGGCAATTAGAGTAGATTAATGTACCATGTCTTGTTTCGCGTGCACGACAGTCTTTTCAGCAAGAGACGACTTATGCTCTCTCTCCACCCTCTCTCTTCTCCACCTAGGATTTTGTTGACGTGACATAGCTAAGAGACGACAATAAATACACTATTTTCTTTCGATGTCCGGGTTTTTACCCATCCGGTCCACATTAAAGAAGAAGAGCACCCTATCTCGCGAGACGATCACAGGAGCCAGCACTTGAACCATAGCGGACTGAGAGTCTATAACTCCCCTTATTTTTGCCAGCTGAGCCCCAGCTCAGTCCTCAAATAAACCCAAACCCTCCCCCCCCACCACCCACCACATATATACACCCCAACCCGGGTGAGACACCCAGTCAACTCCCTGACTTTGAGACTGGGTGGGCTACTTGGCCACTACCAAAGCAAGTCAAGTGAGCTAGCTCACCTTCTCACAATAAATACACTATTAAAGATGCCCTTTATGGTGATCACCTGTATTGTGCTGATCTCTCGCGGCCGATCGATCTCCTGATGCGCTGGCTCTCTAGTGTGCACAACTAACGGTAAGCTGGTATAATAACTGTGGATTAATTACTCCAATAAGAGAAACTCACGGGATAGTTCCTTCGCATCAATGGAACCTCGATCGGCCGGTGCCTGTGCACCCCAAGTCAACGAAAGCACGCACGCGACCAGGATTGGGCCACATGGGCGAGAGCTCCAGATAATTTGTTAGAATCATAACATGATATAGACATTTTAAGCTATTTACAAAAAAATAGAAGTTTTTTTAGATGGAAAATTTTATATAAAAAATGAAATAGTACACAAATCATGAGCATGATAGATGATAACTTCAGTTTGTTAGAGTTCGGCGCACACATAAGCTTCACTGTGTCATGGACAATACGACAAAAGCTAGAGATAAGGAAGAAGTGTTTGATCAAGCTCTAAACATGCAAGATAAAATATCGTGTACGTGTGCAGTACAAATTAGACTCAATACTAACTTTGAAATTTGTGAAGAAAATATAATATAGATGCTATAGAAGATGGGTTCGCGTTTCACAAATTAACTTATAGGCTTTTTAGTTTCATCTTAACTATTACTTAATCACATAATTGAATAAATAGGAGCTTACTCATTGCAAAGTTCCCATGGTCCTATGTCCTAATGAATGGTAATCAAATTTTATGAAGGGAGCCGTGCCCCTGCCCTGCGCACGCCGATGCAGCTAGGGGACAAAGCGTGTACACGACAACATGCAAATGCCCTACATGGTCAAAAACACACACGCATCCGGTTCTGTGATTGATTTTGTTATACTCTAATACCACTCTTTATGCACAACAGCCTCTAGATCGGATTAGAGTTACGAGATACGGTACGAGTGTGCACAGTACCAAGAACGAAGTAGATGAATTTCGTAGAGAGTTTAAAATAATGATGATGAAATAATCACGACAAGAAAGAAAGATTTGGCGAAAATGACCGCAAATTTCTTAAGCGCAACCTCAAAAGAATACAAAGGATTATCGCTCTCTTACAACCGTCTCGAACCTTTTGGGACCCTCGGATCCTTGCCCTATACAAAAATCTAGTGCTAAAGAATAACCTAACCTCTAATCCTCTCACGTGCCCTTACTTTGGATGAGTTAGTTTGTGGCTTGGGTTCTTCATGATCACTCCTCATGGCTTTATATAGTATTCCCTAGTTTTCCTCCAAAGAAAAATTGGAATACTAATCTTATTAGGATTCATATAGGAATCATTGTAGCACACCTCTCTAAGTCCTAGTTGATTAGCATGTGAGTCACCATTCTCAACAATATCCACATTCGCTCTTATCCTTCGAAGTCATCGTGCTCCTCCAAGAACTTGCTCTAGGTCGGCTCCACTTTTTTTTATATACTTTTTCCTCATTTTTTGTTTTTCCTCCCACCTGTGGGAGTGCCCCCACCATAGGGGCTCATGTACATCACCGCAATATGTGTGTCGGTGTCTAGGCTAGCCTGCCCGGACCCTTTACCCGAGAGTTTCCTTGTTGTGTAGTTTGGTTAACCATACATTATGTTCATACAACTCTCTATTTTATAGGTTTGTGCCTCTTTCAAGCTCCACCTACTCGCCGATATCACGTGGTTGGTCCCACCACGTCTTCCTTCTTCCAACAGCTCGCACCTTCGTATTTGCGTCTACTAGATTTTGCAATCATCTTTGCAGTTCTGCACATAACTGCAGATGAGATCTGAGTACCTACCGCTGACGACATGGTTTCCTTTTCCTGATCACGATTTTTATCAGACCTTGTATTGGTTGCTATTCCTTTCTGATTACCCATTAATCGGTATCCTCCATTGCTCTGGATATTTTTTATTATTACCTTCATTTGCAAGTAACTTGCATGACTCCACCTTGAAGTGATACCTCACAACCTTCGAGTTCAAGAGGCCTCATAGATATTAGATTCTTCTTTAAGCCAAAAACATATTGAACTCCTGCTAATGTGCGGTGTGCTTCATCATATGTTTCCAATGTAATCGTTCTCACCTTAGTAATTGCATACTCCTTGCAATCTGCCAAGTGAACTGTTCCATTCGCCAGGCGTAGAGATCCTTTGTCGAACATCTCTCTCGCCAAACATATATGGTAGCAACAATCTTAATCTAATATCTATCCATGAGAGTACATAATTGACTAACGACTAGTACGTCTGAATCATCTTTCGCTACCGCCAATCACTATTACAGAAAAGGTCTTTATAGATGGTTCAAAAACGTCATCACAGACGGTTTCGTGAGCCATCTGACTTTATGGGGTCAGTGATGACATGAGGCCATCATAGACGGTTTTTGAACCATCTGTGAAAAAAGCTATCACAAACGGTTCTAAATAAGAACCATCTGTGATAGTCTATTTTCACAGACGGTTCTGAATAAAAACCGTCTGTGATAAGTCTGTGATAGTTTTTTCTATTACAAAAAAATTCGATTTTGAGCCAAACCAATCAATTGCTTGACAGTAGTTTCCATATGCAACCTCTAGCAATACAACTAAAATCCAATTAATATTTTGATGGAAAACATATTATAGAAAAGGGAAACCAAAAGGTTTCACAACGTCCCCTCCGAATGGGAAAAAAAGAATAAAGTTATAAAGTTAAATTAGCTAGAAACCATCTATGCCTCCAAGCTTCTGAAGAACTTATCGACTTCTTGGATTGGCCTTGTGAGCACCTCTCTGTACCTCACTAGTATATCACAAGATGTTCTTGCATGTCGTCGAATTCGACTCAAGCTCGTCGGCAAGAAGAGAGACGACTGAAAACCTTCGGCGACTCTCCGACTTTAGGTAACACAAAATTAAGATAATTTTCTTTACAACAAACAGCCAACAAATTTTGTATGTTTTAGAAATATACACGTACCTTCTGGTAGTCTACCTCCTATGGCAGACAAGGAGCTCCTCCGCATCCCTCCTCCTCCTCGTCGGCTGTGTCTCCTCGCCGAACTGCGACGGGGAATCGAGAGTGGTCGCCGGAGCTCGGTGTGGGGAGGGGAGAGTGAGAGACTGATGGAAGATAAGGCTGGGGTGGCTATAATATATAAGGACAGCGCCAAAATATTTTGCCTCCCACGTATGCGTTCAAAATTTTTTGAACTCCCGCGCTACGAATCACAGACGGTTTCATACAAAAACTATCTGTAACGGCATATCACAAACGGTTCGTATTAAAAACCATCACAGACGGTTTTTATTAAAAACCGTCTGTGACTTGGAATTTTCCATGACTCGTGATAAGTAACTTTTCACAGATGGTTTTTAATACAAACCATCTGTGATGAGGACGGGAAGTCACAGATGGTTTGTATTGAAAATAGTCTATAAAGTATCACAGACGGTTCTGAACAAGAACTATCTTTGATACTTAGTAGTATCATAGAAGGTTCGTGTTGAAAATCGTCTGTGAAGTATCACAGACGGTTCTTGTTCAGAACCGTCTGTGGGTTTTCAACACGAACCGTCTGTGATATTACTTCTTCACAAACGGTTTTTAGCGCAGCTAGTAATACAAACGGTCGCTAAACCAAAACCGCCTGTGATTGTATTTAATACAGACGATTTTAGTCAACCGTCTGTGATGAGGCGTCCAATATTAGCCTTTTTGTAGTAGTGAATGAGCATGTACCCCTTATTTGCTTCAAACTTGGATAATCCTTTATCAGTTATCACATAACCCTGCTCATCACATAGATAGCATACGCGTGTGCCCTTGCTCTTGACTTTCTTCTTCCAATGACTTTCGCTTTTACCTACAACACCTATGATAACTAATGCTTGATTACCCAAGGATGAAGATTCTCATGGTTTTTTCAAGGACGCCGCTTCCAATAGATATGTCACTACTTGACTGAAGTTGAGAGTGTTTTTCCTAATGAGCATATTCATCACCAATTGCTCCTATGATGGTGATAGAAATGACGCCAATATAACGACCTTATCGTTCTCCTCGATTTTTTCATCTACGCTAGTCAACTGTGCGATAAGCTTATTGAAGATATTGAAATGGTCAACAAACCGTGTGCCTTCCTCCATACACAACTTGTACAGTTGCCACTTCAGCACATACCGGTTTGACAACGACTTTTCCGTATACAATTCTTAAGTTACTCTATAATTTCTTCAGTGAATTTTCCTTAATCACCGAGTAGTTTACCTCATCGGAAAGACAGAAGGATTGTATTGACAGTCTTCTGCTCCATCACCTTCTAGTCTTCCATCGGACATCTTTTATAGTTTATCCCCTTTAAGAGCATCGATTAATCCTTGTTGGACAACGACATCCTTCACCACACATTGTCACACGTTAAAATTTCCTCTGCCGATAAATTTCTCCAGTTGATTCCACATCCTAAACATCAATCTTCATTTTGTGTCACCTGAAATATTGCCGACCTTCTCGTAAATCCGATTAATACGGTCTTGGCTCTAATACCACTTGTTATACTCTGATACTCCTCCTTATGCGCAGCAACCCCAAATCAGAACAGAGTTGCGAGATATGACACGAGTGTACATGGTACCAAGAACAAAGTATATGAATCCTGTAGAGAGTATCAAATAACGGCGATGAAACAATCACGACGGGAGAGAATGAATTGGCGAAGTCGGCCGCAAATTCTTTAAACACAACCTCAAAAGAGTACAAGGGATTATCGCTCTCTCAAAACCCCCCTCGAACCTTTTAGAACCCTCAAATCTTTGCCCTATACAAGAATTTAATGTTAAATAATAACCTAGCATCTAATTTTCCTGCGCGCTCCTTGCTTTGTATGAGTTGGTTTGTAGCTTGAGTTCTCCATTACTACCCCCTTATGGCTTTATATAGTGTCCACCTAGTTCTCATTCTAAGAGAAGTTGAAATCCTAATTCTATTAGAATTCATATAAAAATCTTTGTAGCACATATATCTAAATCCTAAATGATTAGGACATAGCCACCATACTCATCGGGTTTCTTACCGTGCCTTCTCCAAGCAGATGTAGTAGTATGGAGTACTTGTCAAACCTTGACAAGTATAGAGGGAAAAGGTGAGCCGCCGATCGAGTTTTGTTTGACGGCCCGGCTGGACTGATCAACGGATGGTCGGATGGATACCAGAGGCAGACGTTCCTTGAGTGCCAAGCATGTGGCTGCTCCTGTTCGGGAGCTGCATGATGTGTTAATATTCCACGAGATAGATTGTTCGTTGTTGACTTTTGTCAACTTATCTTTGATTATTCAACGGCTCAGCTGCTTGTTCCACAAGAGACGTGGACATGTTGGCCCAGCCTTCCTCTCAGCCCGGCCCAACAGACTAATTAAGCCCGGTTAGAACAAGTTGGGCCAGGCCTAACCACCATTACATAGAAGAAGACCTAATATAATGTATCGTTGCGGTACGTTCTAGTTTGGCGAGAGAATCTAGAATTTTTTTTACTGTTCTAGCCTGTAGTAACTTTTAATTTTAAAAATAGTCTTTATTCACCATAATTTATAAAAATAAGCGTCAGACAAAGGTTTCTGCCATGACTATCGAGGGCAATGACGACCGCCTCGCCATCGGGCGCGGGCAGCACCGCCTCGCCCCGGCGTGCAGCACCTACCTCAGATGGCGGGCAGCGCCTTCGCTTTTCCACCGAAAGATGTTTGGCTGCATGCGTTTTGGTTTTTCTCTCTTTAAATCGCGTCGCATCTTCGTTGTCTTCGAGTCTGCGATATAAACTAACGCTACGGCGAATCGCTCATAAGCGCGTAAGCGTTCCCGATTAGTTTAGCTAAGTACATGTTTAATTCTTTTCTTATTGCATTTTTTACCGTTAAGTACATACTTAGATTTCGCTAACTGTTAGTTTTTGTCTATTTGCAACAATGGCACGTACTCTACCACCCCTACTTGAAGCGGCATGGGACGGCAAGCATCGCTGTCACGCTTGGATCGATGGCGATGGGCCACCAACTCTGGTGATATGGGGACCGAGGAGACACGCCATCGGGCGAGTCATATGTTTGAGGCTTCATTAATCCGGATCGATTGCGTTAGCGATGTTGAATATGGGCGTAACCTCCTAATTGATGCCTCTCTTCTTTCCGCCCTGGTTGATCGTTAGCGGTCGGAGACCCACACGTTCCACTTCTGGTGGGGGGAGATGACGGTGACACTGCAAGACGTCAGCTTCATTACCGGCCTTCCGTTGCGAGGTCGTGTAGTTGTTCCCCCTCCGAGGTTGCCGGACTGGAAGGCGCGTCTCAATCATCACTTCGGGCAGCCTATTCCCGAGAGGTCTAAGGGCGTTCCACGGTGGCGGTCATGACGATTCATCGTTGCCCAAATGACGCCACGGAGGAGGTGGTTCGATGCCACCTCATCGCATATTTGTTGTTTATATTCGGTGGGTCATGTTCCCTAGCACGCAGGGACATGGTGTACCAGTTATATTCACCTTGCGGAGTCCATCGTGGGCGCCGACGATGAGGACGCGTGCCGCGATGCGGTTGGGGTTCACCAGACTGCACTACGATCTTGCTGACCTATGTGACGCTTCAGCGGCGACGCCGAAACGAACCCGTGCTCTCGGGTTGTCACACGCTGTTACAGCTATGGTCGTGGGAGCACTTTGCGGTCGGACGGTCGTACTTCCGCGCCCCAGTCCACCCTTACCCGCACACACAGCATTTCTATGGTGGGGCGGACTACGAGGATCCCGTGGAAGGCCCGACCATGGGATCCCGATGGACTGTGGCAGTATTGGGGTGGGCTAGGGAGAGAGCGCGCCGCATATACCCCGAGTTCCACAACGAATTCGAGGCCCTGCACGAGGACGACATAATATGGGCTCCTTGGACGAACGCCCACGTGCAGGGCACGGCGCCCGATGGCTTAAGCTTGCTATGCCACCAGGATGCGGCGTACTGGAGGACAACTTGTCATCTGGTGTTCTCCCACATAGTTGAGCCGTACAACCCACAACGGGTGATGAGGTAGTTCGAGTTGCACCAGGAGATCCCCCCTGCTCTAGGGTGACCGCTTGCGAGGCGTAATCACTTGTAAGTACATTGCATTGCTTAATAATATTGTAGATCCTTTAGTCATATGTTATGTCGGTACCATAATTTATTTATTTTGTTCCACCTTCAGGCAGACGAAGAAGGGCCGCAAGAGCGATGACTGGCTTCAGACGCAGCAGCCGTGGGTAGATGCATGGCAAACGGCCACTGATTCCATTTTGTAGGAGGAACGGCCTTATGATGAAGGGACTTACGACACGTACTTGGAGTGGTACGTACGGCACACACGGACGAGATTGACAGGCGCCCCCTGGCCCGACATGCAGATCCTAGCCACGCCAAACACTTGGACTTGGGGCTGGACCCGCACCGTGCAGCACGCCATGACGATTCAGTACGTTGAGCACGTAGTAGATTAACCACCCTTCGAAATAGGGTTAACTAACAAAATTTTATTTCTTCGGTAACCATGCAGATGGACCGTTTGGAGAGCGTTATCGAGCGTGGCCACCGGGAACTCGAGCGGGGTACGAACAATACAGTTGAACGCCTGTTTTCGGTCATGAAGACGCTTGTTGATGATGTTAAGCGGGTCGTTCGTAACATGAGCTGTGGAAGGCCCAGCGAAGTCAACTTGAGGCATCGGACGGAGCGTCGTCGCGTACCCTCGCCCCCTCCATCTTCCGTCCGGCGAAGTCGACCAGTAGCGTAGCGGCATAGATGGGCATGGATCGTCATGCGATTGCCACGCAGGGACACTACGCTGATGCCGTCGTCGTTTCGGAGGGACCCTACGCTGATGCCGTCGTCATCTCGGAGGGACCCTACGCTGATGCTGTCCTCGTCTCGGAGGGACCCTACGCTGATACCGTCGTCATCACAGAGGGACCCTACGCTGATGCCGTCCTCGTCTTGGAGGGACCCTACGCTGGTGTCGTCATCGTCATAGAGGCACGAAGAGGACATTCCGGAGAGCACGGACGTGCAACCCGGAACCGCGGCGGATGTTATCCCAGATTCTCCCTCCCAGCCCCACACTCTTGGACAATTTCCAATGGGCGATACGGCGCCATGGTATCAGTCCGGGTACACACTGTACCCTGCGCCGTTCACCCCGCAAGGTGAACCATACCCCGAGCAGTTCACCTAGTCCATCCCGCAAACTGAGCCGAGTTGGTGCCCCTCCACGGATCCTACTACTTGGATCATAGACTTGTTCTCAACGCCACTCCCACAGGTGATGCCCCCTCTGTACGCCGACACGGCGGTTGAGGAGCCCTGCTATGACCTGCGACAGAACCCACGGTCACCTGATAGGTTGACGTTTCCACAGGAACAGATTCGTCAGAGACCTATGGCAGGAACACGGCGTGGAAGGCTAGTACAGGGTACTATGCCCGAGAGCAGTGAGGAGCAGCGTGAGCAATAGTAACATTAGAAGTCTATTATATGTTGTAACTTGTACATCATTAACTGATTAGTAATCCAAGTAGAGTGTGGTAATTGGAATGTAATTGGATACTTGTACTTCGTTATCTATCTCAGTAGAACAATTTTATTCTCATTCATCAAGGACTGCGATGCATAGATAAAGAGTGGACAGTACAATCTCATTACAACTGACGTTCTACTTGGCAAGAACAAGATATAAAAGAAGAAAGACCACAAAACTAACTATCTTAACTAACCACGAAGCATCTTCTCAACTCTTTCCATCCTCTCATCCAGTGTTTGAAGCCTTTTCTCTTCATTTTGCATGGGTTGATCGGACGCTTCGAGTCTTCGCATTTAATTGCAGTAACACCACGGGAGTCTTGCATTGGTTGATCGGACGCTCGAGCCACTGCACGAATTGCAGCAACACCACGGGAGTCTTCTTGGAAGGTAGCAATTTGCATTGCAATATCTTGAACTACTAGGACAGCTTCGTCAGCCCACTGCTAAAACCGACATGTTGTGTTCTACAAAAGAATTGCAGCTTCAAATGAAAGTAACAAAACCCGGTATGTACAATGCAATTCATTCGTGCTGATTTTGCAGAAGTTACCGAAAGATTTGAACAATTCATGAACACTCGGGACGGATTCGTTGGTGTATGAGAGGTAAACACATTAACCGGATCCCTGCAACGAGGGCAAACTAGCTGCTGTCATAGTGATTGTAATTCTCTGCTCACTCGAATGTTCGATGAGGCCGAAGACATCTTGTTTTACACTGAAAGAAAGGAGAAGAGGAAGAGAAGAGTGAGGTGAATGGCAGCCAAAGCATCCATATATAGCGTTAGGAGCACGAAGGGGTCACTGTGTGGAAAGGAGGACGTGACCGCACAGTGTGGAAAGCAGGAAGTGACCACTCTGGACGTGACCACTCTCTAGAAAGCAGGACGTGACAACTCTCTGGAAAGCAGGACGCGACTACTTTCTGCAAAGCACGAAGTGACTACTCTCTCGAAAGCTGGACGTGACCACTCTCTAGAAAGCAGGACGTGACAACTCTTTGGAAAGTAGGACGCAACTACTTTCTACAAAGCACGACGTGACCCAAACGAGGTAGATATCTGTACTTATAAATCGGTAATAACAACTTGTTACATCATAGAAAGCAGTGCAGGTTACAACGCAAATCATTACAACACTCACATCACTACAACACTCACATGACTCAAATACACCGGATAGCTTACAGATACTAAGTAGCGCCGGAGGAAGAAGGTCTATTCGGGCAGTTCTTGAATGAGTGCCCATGAGTCTTACATAGCCTACACCTTATTGGTCTTGGCCGATCTTCACATTGGCTCGCATCCATGTTGTTGCAGATGCGCCTTGAAACTGACGCCTCCCACGGCCTGGATGCTGCAGTGCGTCATTCGGTGACCACTTCACTGCTCCCGGCCATAGGTCCCTATAGTGGCTTTCCACGCCATAGGAGTTGAACTCCCTGTTCCAAGTATCACACAGGTGTCGTATGTCGTAGTACTCCGACATGTACATGCTAGAGGATTGGTGAAATATAGCACATGCAGCATATACATGGGAGCAAGGCTTGTGCAGGAGTTGAGGCTTGTTGCAGGTGCAAACTGCCACATCGCCTATGGTGCAAACATGCTTCCGGTCACCTCTCATGTGGCCGCGAACGTACTTGTCCCGCAGGCGGATCTTGAACTTCCTCCTCACGCCATCCATTGTGATAGCTACATGGGATCGGGCCTTAGTAATTTTCTTGTCCATGTAGGCAAGGGTAACCTCCGAGTACTGTTTCCCTTCGTCCAAATGCTGCTTGGCCATCATTGCCCGATTGACAAAGTAACCGACCGTACGGTTCCAAGTCTCATCGACAACAGCGGTGATGGGCAGGGCACGGACCCCTTTCAACACACCGTTGTAGACCTCGGACATGTTGGTTGTCATGATGCCGTACCAAGCACCATAGGTGTTGTGAAAAAGGGACCATTTCTCATAGTCGGGGGCATGCACGCTCATCCACTCAGTGAACTCGCTTTGCGGTACGCCTGGGCCTGAACCTCCACTTGCACGCTCGGTTTCGACCTCAAGCTCCCGCCACACGGCATCGAACTTGCACTTCTAGTTCTGCAGGCAGAGCTTCTTGAACTTCTTCATGAGGTCTTTGCTCCGGAAGTGCGTGTGGAAGTTGGCAGCTAGATGTCGCATGCACCAATATGTGCACATGTCGTTCCATTGGAACGGTGGGCTTGTACCGTGCTGCATGGTGCGCAGCGCGGACAACAACCCAGCATGACGGTCGGTTATGATGCACACATTCGGCCGATCCCTTACAATATGTTGCTTTATGTTGGCTAGCAACCATAGCCAACTGGCAGTGTTCTCATTCTCCACAATTGCAAAACAGGCAATCGAGCAGCGAGTCGTTGCCATCGGCGCAATAGCGGTGAGAATGGTGCCCTTGTACTTCCCACAAAGGAAAGTATCGTCCATAGTCAGGACAGGACGACAGTGGTAGAAGCCCTGGACTGCCGGGCCAAAAGCCCAGAAGACTCGATCAAGGATTAGGGAATGTGAGATGTTCGACGGGTGGGGCCTGTCGACTCTGTTGACGCATGTCCCCGGATTAGCATCCGCAATTTGCTTCAGCATTCTGGGGACTAGGTCGTACGCCTTCTTGTAGGTACCGTACAACCCTTCAAGGACCTTCCGCTTCGCTCACTAGACCTTACTGTAGCTAACGGCATACCCTACTGTATTCGCTACGTTAGCCATCAAGACCTTCGGCGAAACGGTCAAATCGGCGACAACTGCATGGCTTATGATGCTCGCGATGTAGGCCGAGGTTACATTCTTATGCGTTTGCAATGGCTCCTGAAACTCACATGTGTGATCCGTCACGACTGTGATGCGGAAGGCCGTTCCCGCCCTAGGGAATCTCTGCGCACGGACTTTGCCAGGGCAAGAGCTAAGCACGCACTTAACTATGTAAGTGTCAGGATTAGACCTGCACATAACGGAAGACATATATTAGTTAGTACGACCTACTGTAGATGGTTGAAGATACAACAAACAATGTTCAAACTCACCTGTACACTCGGTAAGTCCGACTAGTCTTCACCGCGAAACTCACGATAGCTTGCCTGGTGGCAACCTTGTGTGGAAAATGTTGCCCCACAAGCAGGGTGTCCGCATCGAAGGCCCACGACGACTCGTGCTCCTGAGCCAGAACAAGGGAAGAGGCCGCTTGGCAATCCAACCGACTTGGAACATAGTCCGTGTCGGTCGAAACAATGCCACCGATGATCCCGCCCTCATCGTCGGCTTCGTCCTCGCTGGATTGCGAGTCAAAGTCGTCCTCATCTTCGGTGGCAGTGCCCTCGGACATGCCATCGATAATCTCGTGACAATCAACACGAGCACCCCGCCATTTATCCACACCTTCATTCGGTTGAAAACTACCAGAATCTCCATCAACTGGAGCATCATGCGTAACGACGTCTGGCACTCTCGAAACCTCTCCCGTCGTCAACAAACTGAAGAGGGGGACAAGAGCGTCGCTGGCTCCTTCAACGGCGTCCCCCCAGAGGATTGAGTAGGATAAACAAAATGGACATACACCATGGGTCATCGATAGATCGGAGCGTGTGGATTGCTAACGATCTCCATGTACTCTGCCCACATGGCACTACTGGTCACCTTCGCCAGGCCCCCACAACATCTGCCCATGTGGTGGGACCGTGGTGGCGGTGACTGCCTCTATTACTATCTTTTTCCTAGCGATGTGCCTATCAAACAACTGCCGAATGCACCGTCGTAGCTCCAGCAAATCGACGTGTGCCAGGTTCGGAACGTTTAGCAAGGCGCGCTGACAGCTGAACAAATCAACTCCGTCTAGACCGGCACGCACGTTACCATGGAACGTACAGTGTCTCCATTTCTGACAAAAAATAAGATAATATTTCAACCAAGACACAGCATAAAAACCATACATGCGTTGCTGAAATGAACTTGCCGTTACAATGTTATCGACTCTTAACCTCAGACACGGAAGACTACAAATTCAAACATGCATCGCATTAGTAATGACTTCAACAAATGGTGCCAACAAAGGACAAAGAAAAATGTTAGGTACGGGAGAGGGAGGCACCTCAGAAAGAGGGAGAGATTCCTGAGAGGAACGATCGAGCGAGTATGTGGCCGCGCGTTTAAATAGCCGAGCACCGAGACGAAGCGTGTGAGGTGCGGGTCCTACTAGCGCTTGGCGGAGGGGGCAGTCCCTACCGTGCCCCTGCCGAGGGCGACTCTGACGCGACGTGACCGAACGGCGACTTTACGTGGAAACGATGCAACGCGCCCCAAGATTCGTCGTATCAGACGGCGGCCGACAGTCGAGACACAAGATGACGCCGCCCCGTGGCGTCTGGTCACCTACCACAGCGTAGTAGGGGCCTACTATATGTGATACTTAAATTTTGCACTTAATGTGTGATGCCTGTAATACTTTTGCGTTCTTATGTGTACTGTTCATACAATGCATGTTTGTTCAATGCATATGGACGCCTATAATTAATGCACATGGCACATCGATGCAACATGTCAACTCGATAAAAGGCAACCGCAATGACGCGTCCACCATTTAGTTACATGCTTTAGGAGATTGAACATAAGTGCGTACAGAAGGGGAGACTACAGAGGTACAAGCTTCTCCGCCCGTGCCTAATGGTAGAAGCTGCCTCTCGCTACCCACATAGAGTGTTATCCAGTTGGGCGCCTCGGACGTGGCTAGCCGTCGTTGTAGTGGCACGCACATATGCAACTTGGGTTGGCGCAGCAACATGTCATTTTGCTCCTTGAGATCGACAATTTGTGCCTCCAAATCAAATATTCGGTTCCACAATGTACCCATGTGCATCAAAACATGTCGTTCATGGGGAGGATCAATCCAGCGGGTAAAGTTGAATTTCGCCATCTGCTGCAAGGGACGGTTAGTATAGAGGATGTATTAGCAGTAACATGAACAAAACTATTTACCCTAGAGTATGGGCATCGGAAGAAACACCGTCCGCTATCGACAGTGCAGTCTATGACCTGCACAATAGCGTCCTCCCCGTGTCTGCATTTCGGCCATACTGGTTGAGCACGCTTGTTCGGCATTAACCGGTAGTTAGGGCCGAAGTCCTCCCCTTTTCGGCGAAGGTGCGCTTCATGACCCCGGTTGGACTGGTCCCTAGGCGTCTGCCATCGTATGTTACTGTACGACGGAGAAGGTTGTTCTTCCTACGGTTTAAAGGGTTGAGTGGTCCTACTTTTGGAGCGTGGGTCGTGCATTTTATAGCCCGTGGGGGGAGGCTAACAAAGCAGGTAATGTATTAGCTTGCAGATGACAAGACCAGATGGGGTTTTTGCGCTTGTGCAGAGACCGCACTAAGCAGGCAGATTTGCGATGACAAGACAAAAGGAGACAGCCTTGCACAGTGACATGACCACATGGGGCAGCTTTGGGCAGTGATAATACCAAAGGAGACAGCTTTGCGCAGTGACAAGACCACACGGGGCAGCTTTGGGCAGTGATAAGACCAAAGGAGACAGCTTTACGCAGTGGCAAGACCACATGGGGCAGCTTTGCGCAGTGATAAGACCAAAGGAGACAGCTTTGCGCAGTGACAAGACCACACGGGCGACTTTGCGCGATGATAAGACCAAAGGAGACGACTTTGGTGACAAGACCACACGGGGCAGCTTTGGGCAATGATAAGACCAAAGGAGACAGCTTTGCGCAGTAACAAGACCACACAGGGCAGCTTTGCACAGTGATAAGACCAAAGGAGACAGCTTTGTGCAGTGACAAGACCACAGGGGCGACTTTCGCGATGATAAGACCAAAGGAGACGACTTTGTGCGGTGACAAGACCACACAGGCAACTTTCGCGTTGATAAGACCAAAGGAGACGACTTTGCGGTGACAAGACCACAGGCAGCTTTATGTAGTGACAACACTATGCATTGCCAGCTTTTCAGATGGACATTACAACACTCTATCTCCTTAGCTTTTCAGAACTAAAAGACAGGACTGGACATGAAATTAACCACACCATGCCAACCATGGGACTTATAAAAGGGGGTTGAACCAAACCCAACACTACACAATAGATACCCAGCTATGGACTCTTCGGCAAACTCCTACGCGAGGATGTTGCAGAAGCAAAAGTGGCTTAAGCAGAAGAGGAAACAGCTACAATACCTAGATAAATAAATGAAAGATGCTCCAGTACCACCACGTTTTCCGATCCCGTAGTGTGTGTATGATGAACCGGCAGAGACCATTCAGTCCACACACCCAGACACCGTAGCCCGGGCGTACTACACGTGCGGGCACTACCTCGTAAGCGTTTCTTTCGTGCGCATCGATTTTCCTCTCCCAACGTTGAATTCCTTAAATTTTTAACTTCTTCCCCACGTAATGACAGCCAGAGATGCGCTGCCACTTCTTCCAGTGGATCGACGACCCGGAGATGTACGACAGGGCATTCATATAGTAGAAGTATATGCTGAACTACTCGGTGCGGGCGAGAACTTCGTCGCGATGGAAACCTTACGTCTGGGACCCTATTGAGGGCGATCGAAGAGCCCGATGGTCGCTGGGCATAATTCATATCGATGGCGTGAGTTATGAAGAATTTACACCCTTATTCGTTTTCACTTACATCATAGAATCGCGGGACATGGGCGACTTGACATACCAGCCCGACGTGGACAGTCCCGCGACAAGGGCAAGGGAAAAGCTCATACGGCTGAGCCCGGCCGCCATAGCGTATTCGGTCGCCCGGGCGTAATCCGTATCCACGACGTGAGTTCTGAAGAATTTACATCATTCTTCACGATTTTCACTATCTGATGCACTAACATCATGGAATCGCGGGACATGGGCGACTTTGACATACCGGCTGATGTGGGCGGTCCGTGACAAGGGCAAGGGAAAGGCTCATCTTGGTGAGCCCGCCACCACAAGGTATCCGGTCGTCCGGGCGTATCGTGTCGGCGACGTGAGTTATGAAGAATTTACATCCTTCTTCGATTTGCACTATCGGTGAACTTACATCATGAAATCGCAAGACATGGGCGACTTGACATACCGGCCCGACGTGGACACTCCGCGACAAGGGAAGGGAAGGCGGCGAGGAGTTCAGCCGAGCTAGCAAGGAAGGAAAAATGGCCCCGGTCCACGCAGTAGGTCAGGTCATTACGTAGTAGTCCCCCGTCCTATCCCCCATGTTTTTTACTATCCCCTAAAGGCATGTGTACTTATATGGTCCGGATGCTTGTGTCGTAGTGTATCGTAGTAGTAGCGAGGATGACTAAAGCAATTAGCCGGACCATCATGCCATGTCACTACGTGTAACGTGCTTCTGTCCGCATACTCTAATGTAGTTCTGGTTCCGTGTCTCCGCTAAGCCTATATTGCAAGTATGTCTCTTCTAGTGAAATCCCATAAAGAACCATTCGCACCGACTTCATCGAGGAGAGACTCCATATTTTCGGACATCTTCATCATCTGTGGCGTTCTCGGCCCTCCAATCATAATCTCGTATAAGCTTCATAAAGTACTTCATCGATTTTCATTATATACTGCCAGATATCGTTCAAACGACTTCATCGAGAGACACTCCAATAGTCCCGATACCTTTTTATATATGCGCTCAAACTGCGACGAAACCCTGATTTCAGATAAAAGGAAACCCTACTCCATGCCCTTATTTCTTAATGAAAGTTTTTTTTTACAAATCTCAGTGCCGATATTCTTTTTGAATCAAATACAATGAAATAATATTTAAATTTTAAAATTTTCAATTTTTTTGTTCTTTTTTTCAAAAATATAATGAAATAATATTTAAATTTAAAATTTTTCAATTTTTTCGTTCTTTTTTTTAAAAAAAATGGATTTTGCAGTGGCCACCACTCATCATGGCCCACAGGCAGGCGCCTGCCTCGGTCTTGAGGCAGTGCTCACGCCCCGGTGGTGGCGAGGCGGTCGCTCACGCCCTCGATAGTCATGGCGAGAGCACTGTCTTGAGGCCATTTTGCAAATTATGGCGAATGAGGGCTATTTTGAAAGTAAAAGTTGCTCTGAGGCGGAAACGATAAAAACTTCGAGAATCTAGCGTGTGACAAGACATGATGCAGTGCAATCTAAAAGCTCTCTATTTTCGGTGGAAATGCCGCCTCCTCCTTGTTTTCTGGCCGTCCCTGGCCAGACGCATGCCCACGCGTGGCTCTAGAAAATTCTTGCCGTGCTCGGCTCGCGTGGCCGAGCTGTCCGATCGCGTAGGATTGACATCGGTCGTGTCGCTGGGGATCTTCTGCACGCGCGAGACCGTGAACACGCGTGCCCAGCAACTTTTCCTCTTCTCCTTTCCTTCTCGCTTCCTCTCGATCTCTTCGTCCCTACGCTTTGCCCGTCCCGGCTCCGTCGCCCCCACTGCCACCTCCTCCCGCCGCCTGTCAGGCTCCCATTCATTGCCGCATCCCCCGTTTCGCCTTGTGACTCCTGCCTCACTGACTGTTTTCCCGCCGCCGTCTCCTCCCGTTCGGCCATGCTCTCTTGGCTCCCCACCTCCTCACCTTCGCCCCCACTGCTGCCTCCTCCCCTACACCCGTGTCGGTTCTCACTCGCTGCCTGCATCCCCCCTTCACACGCACAACCCCCGCTCCTGTTAAATTCTCACGCTGCCTCGCCTCCTCCCCGTCCCTTTGCACGCCCCCGTGACGCCTGCAGCCCTCCTCCCCTTTGCTCGAGCTGGCTCCGCCACCCCCACTGCCCTGTGCTCCCCTTTGCCTACACCAGCTCCCCCTCGCCACTCGGATCGTCCCCTTCACCTGCACCCCCTACCCTTCACTCCCAGCGCCGCCTCCTCCCATTCGCCCATGCCACCGCCACTGCTCCCTCATCCACTTCGCCTCCTACCCTTCGCCCGTGCCGCCCCCTCCTCCCCTTCCACTTGCGCCGCCCTCGCCGCCCCCTTCGCCTCCTTCGCCCACGCCGGCCCCGCCGCCCGCGCTGGAGGGCCAAAACTGCTGCTTTGGACGCTAAAGCCGCCAGCTTCCACTGATTTCTTCTTAGTTTCGTCGTCCAAGTGTACGACTGTACGGTGGAGTTCTTTCCCGTTCTTACCATTTTCGCTGTCTCAACACTTTTATCAATCGTCAATTCATTGCCATGATTCCTCTTTGTTGTTTTGTAACTGTGTATGCGTAGAGTGCATTACCGTATCGTACATCGCCGCATGACTTAAGTGGCGATCTTTGAGGTGATCGCGCTTTTCACCTCTCCTCCCCTCCGTCCTCCTTCGTCGATAAGGTAAATGGACTAAGCGCTTCAAGCCGATTCCTACCTGAGCATCGAATGCTTGTATATTTCCACTAAACATGCCTTTGTGCTGGTGTACACATGCTTATACACTCTGGTTAACACATGTTTACGGTGTTTCATTCTAACGCAATCAATTCGACTGCTTTTTTAGTTTTCCCGTTCTCCACATGCAAATTTTTATGATGGATGAACCCCACATTTTTTTGTTTTCGGTGGTCTAGATTTTTTTGGGTTCGTTTGATTCTAATAGTGAAATGGAAGTGTTAGCGGTGTACTTTCGCGAATTATCTGCCGACTTTTGTCATGTAATGATTAGATTTAAGAATATACAGTTCAGGGACTGAAATGTGTTCCATAGATAGGAGAGCTACGGTTGATGAGTTGATCAGTGTTATTGATGCTACAATCACAAATAGTTTAGATGTGTGTTATTCTATATCTTACTCAAGTTTATAAGTCAGTAGTTGATTTACCTAAATGTGCTTCTGTAAATTGTAAACAGATACAGCTCTTGCTTAACATTGTTTGTTGTTTTCGGTGTCTTCATTTTTTAGCTTTGTTTGATTTGAATACTGAAATGGAAGTGTTGTCGTTTCACTTTCACCGATTGCCTTCCTGATTTCCTTACAACTTGCCTTTTATGGTCAGCTCCATACCAAATGCTGCCTTTGTTTTGTGTGTGACTCTTCTACAATAATGATGTTGCATGCAAATTTAGCGATCTAGGCTATTATGAATGTCTGCTTTTATAAGTGACTGTTTATTGAACTTTCAGATGTTCTTGACAGTCCAAGTATGTTAAATATTCGTATGCTTAGGTTGTGTTTTTCTTACGCTGCCAATACAGATTTGGATTTGTGCACCTTCTTAACAAATCTTTCTATGTCATTCGATAATACTAGAAGGTCACAGTTTCATGTGAAATAAGCAAGTATGGGTTTTCCTTCATACAATTTTCGTATATTACAAAGAAAATAGCCACACTGTACATTGCATGCCATCTTTATTAGAAAGGAATTGTGTTCATCCATATATGAATTTGGAAAAAAAAACTCTTATATTATCTGCTCAGCAGTAACCTACAGATTAAGAAACTCCACACATTGCATTGGGTTTTCCTTCAGACAATTTTTTGCAATTCAGAGAAAAAGAATAAGGGATATACAGTTCGTGACGTCATTAGGAGCAAAGATTTATGAGTTTTCTAAAACAGCTCGTTAATTCATCAGCTGTGGTTTCGTCAATATATGATTTTTCAAAAGAAAAGATGTTACTGTGTTCTCTATATTATGCTCTCCTAAACACGGATATTGAGAAACCACAACTTTGGTTTCCCGTCTGTTATCCAAACTTTTTCTTTTTTGCCCAATGTTTGTTAGTTTTGTTTCCTATTAAAAATTCTACAACTTACATGCTGATCTTTATATGGAATCTTTTGCAGTAGAGGAAGACACAATGCAGGATGCAACAAAGCTGACTCAATGATACTAATGCTATAGAAATTTAACCTCTTTAGGAACTACTAATGTACACTTCTATCATCTTACATGATGCTGTTGTCATGGGGCTTCATCCATCGTCAAATTTTCAATACAAACAAACTTTCCTGATCCTTCTATTTTCCCCCAAGTCTTCACAGGTCACACTCTACAATCCATAGGCTATCAATAGACCACAAACACGTCAAGTTAACGGGCGCAGCGTAGCGCGCCCTCCCATGAGGTAGATTCTTGGAACCCTAATGAAGTTATTTGCTGTTCCCAAGTTGTGAACATAGGTGATCTCATTGCAAATTTCTGCGTGTGTAGGATTTGAGATGTTGCTCCCCTGATTACATGCCAGCCCAGGCTGATATAGATCAGAAGGTGCGTGCCTTTCTCATTGATTTGCTGATAGAGGTAAGAACTATATCCAATGCTTGGTTAATTCAATATACTGTGCTTCATATGGTTTGGAAATTCTTAGCTTCCGCAACGTGTCCAATCTTGAATCGCTATCGATTACAATTTGTTGGATGAGACCCTGTTCCTTACTGTGAATATCGTACACAGGTACTTGCCGCATGAAAATATATTGCGAAACCAGCTTCAGTTCATTGGTTTTATTACTATGTTGTTCGCGTCCAAGTATGAAGATGCAAACGTCCCTACCACGAAGGATCTAATCCTAATCTATGACCGTGCCTACGCTAGACAAATATTCTGTAAAGCATCTTATGTTTTGTATATTCGACATGTTTAACATACATAATGTAAGTTAAAGATTATCCACTACTGTTATTTCAGCCCATCTATACTACTTAGAAACCACTTAGCTTTACAACATGTTGGCTTGCTATTGATTAGACCTTAGTGACATTGCTTAGGCTAGGATCTTCTTACAAACAGACAATTCTAATAGTACAATCACATGATACTTCAACCTACACATTCGTTCCTGCATACACACAAAAAAAATCGAACTAAAAATTGTTCAGACGTTGTCGGGATGGGTGCAGCGAAGCGCACCAAACGCCCTACTTAGATCAAATCACCATGAAATTCCTCCGTCTCTGAAAACACAGCAGACCGCGCGTAGAAGAAACAAACCACCCCACCGACTACTACCTCTCTGGGAGAGTAGGAGGTAGCAGTAGCACCGCGACACACGGCGAGAAAAGCGAGCGAACCTCTCCGAGTGAAAGCGACCGAGCGCACTGGGTAGCACTGAAAGAAAAGTGAAATCTTCTCCCTCTGCATCTCCACATACGGACGGAGAATGGAAGCCACGGTGCGGGGATCTGAATCCTCTGACATTAAAAAGCAATGTCATGGTGAACAGTGACATGACATTATTTTCTAGCTGTCGGATCGAAAAACAACGGATGAGATCGAGACCTTTTAATGTAGCGCAAACATCGTAGCAAAACACTGTAGCATTGGTACTGTTTACTAAAACTGTTGCACACTGTAGCGATCGATCTCACCGATTGTTTTCTGATCCGACGGCCCAGATCCTGGGAATGTCACAACACTGTTCACCCCGTGGAATGTCAGAGGATGCAAACCTGGGGGATCGGTCAACCGATGACGCGGAAGCCACCGGTGAAGCGGGGCGGCGGCGGCGCTGTAGTGGGGGCTGTGGACGCTGGAGGAGGACGAGGTGTTGGTGCGGTTAAGTGGCGCGAGGGAGAGGCGGGTGGCGCGCGTTGCCCGCAGCGTCTTGAAGCGGCTGCTGCGCAAGCTGCCGCCTCCGGTGGATGAACTACCTCACGCCGGACAACAAGCGTGGGCCCATCACCGATGATGAGGAGGACCTCATCCTACGCCTCCACCACGTCCTCGGCAACCGATACCTGCACGTAGCTTCCTGACATTCACATCCGTACATTTGATTTGAGCGAGAACTGTGTGCATGCATGTCAGCATGTGCCCGACCGTGTAGGTGGTCGCTTATCGTCGGGAGGCTGCCGGTGCGCACGGACAACGAGATCAAGAACTACAGGCACTCGCACCTCAGCAAGAAGGTCATCACGCAGGGCATCGACCTGCGGACATACAGGCCGCTGGCGCCGGCTGATCGCTCCCACGCCACCGCTGCTAGCACAACCAACCTCGTCCGCCGTTGGCACTGGAGGGGAAGATGGTGCCTGGCCAGATGATGGAATTGCCGGTGACTTTGCAGCGATGATGATCCCCGTGGACGCTGAGGGTTTGGAAGAATTCGGGGATCCGTTTCGTGCCACGAATGCTGCGTGACAGCCCATGTCATTACCCTGGAGGGTAATCATACTTAAGCAAATGAATTACTATTCGTCTGACCGGTAGAACACCGCTTCAACGAATAGTAAGCCTTACCAGAGTTGACACAGCAGAACAATAAGATAAAAACTTTTATTTATTACAATAGTTAGCCACGCATGGCTAAGGTCTTACATTGCACAAAGTAATTTACATCTGCAAAATGGGACTAAGTCCCTCTCTTGCCTGCCATGCTCACTCGGCCTCCTAGTCGTCCCATGTGTTGAATAGGGCGTCCACCTCGCCCTGCTCCTCGTAGTAAGGATCCTCGTCTCCTGTGGCCTCATCTGCACTTGCGCGTCCCTCGTCCCACTCATGATAATTCTCGGCCGGACTAGGATCCAACAAAGGAGAATACTAACAAGGTTGAGTACAAAAGTACTCAGCAAGCATTAATAGAAAAAGATGCACTGTATGACTTATCTCTGTTCATTATCACATTTTCTATATCATCTCTTTTCTGAAAATAACTCATTAAAGCATTAGGTGGCAAATTTTAATATTGAAAACACTACTTGTCACTAGGAGAGAAGATAGACCCCTAGTGGTCTCCGTAGACTCCAATCCAGGAGACTGGCATAAATTCATGATTTTATTTAGCACTGTGCAGGCTTTGTACCACTTTACTCATAGCTATTTTGAACTCTCTATGAGCTGGGTCCACCACATTTCCTTTGATGCGGGTTCGAGATCAGAATATAGAACGTTTTTCAGGTTATGTGATTAATTTCTCCACCCATTACTTTTCGTCGGTGTTGACCTCGTCACTCACCGAGTTCTAGTAATGTTGGTTGAGGCAGCTTCTATCCTGCACTCAACACTCCACCTTAGCGCTATAGCGCCTTGGATCCCCTACTTCTGGACTTCTCCTACCGGTCCTAGGTTCCTCCATCACACTCACACGTATTACTTACCCAATGTGGAGAGCATAATTACGTAACAAGGTAGCATTTTCTGCCCGCCGAAACGGGAAAATGGTTGGCACTTAATTATGGTTTCTGACCGAGTAAGAGTTTTGTTGGTCCTTATATATTAACCATATGTAAAGGGTCCCACTTCCTACCTCATTTTTTACCTGCCACGAGCCCCCTTTACCAGCCATATTATTTTCTCTATCACTTTCCTTTCATCATTCTCAATTCTTTCGTATTCATCTCAATTATTTGCTTTGAATTTTGAGAAACAATTTTGGATGCAATACATATAATACAACAATATACGGCTTACATTTAAGATAACTATATTTATGTTCAAGAGGATAGCTTGCCTTCGTAATTGTGGAAAAGGTTACGCGTCGTTTAATCTCGATCGATTATTCATCGGTCTTTGGTTCGTCCTCTGTAGCAATGCGGTAGCACGAATAATATGTAAATAAATACATAGTTGAGTTTGAGTGATATTACATGTACATAAGTTAGTAGATTCTATTTTGTTAGCATGTTTTAATTTAATAATATTTTTCGGGTCCTCAACTAAGTTAGCACTCCCCACTATAGCATTCTATTGTCTATTTGCTCTAAGGTCGAAATGCTGAAGTTTGCGTTTTAACAAATGAAAAATGAAATACTACTCGCACACACGTTTCAATAAATCTATTAAATTTTATTCGAGCAAAAACGCCTAATTGATTTTACTTAAGTCCGCACGCGTTTATTTAATTCTCTACATGAACTCGGGATCGCTTTAATTTAAATAAATTAATCATGATTAAAACATTTCAACCTGCCCGACTATTTGCCAATGATGTACAGGTTTGCTACGCACGAAAATTCACTTTTTATTAACAAAAATAATGACATATTATCTTATTTTAATAATCAATCAACAAACGGATATTAAGACTAGTTAGCCCGATGTGACCTTAGTGAATTCGTTCGATTGCATAATTAAATTTCCTAAACCTAATTTCCTAACCCTAATCCCTAATTCCCTCTCTCCTTAACCCTAATTACCTAATTACCTCTCCTTATCCCCTAACCCGGCCGAAACGCAGCCCCTCCCTTCTTATTTGCCTTCTCTCCCCAAATCCTCCTCCTCCAAACTCTCCCGGCCCACCACCATGGCTCTCGGCTGCTCCACCGCCTCGGCTCCTCCTCCCGGCTCGCCTGCTCGGGTTTCTGTAGCGCCACCGCCTCCCCTCCTAGCGCCGCCTTCCCTGGCCCGGCTTTCGCTCCGGCTCCCATGGTGCCACCGCTCCCTGCCGGTCCGGCCTCCAGCCGTGGCGCTCAGCCCGTGCCTCCCCTTGGCCGGCTCGGCCATGGTGCCCGAGGCTCCTTTCCCCTCCTAATTCCTCTTTCCATGATTTGTGTTTTGAACTTGATTTATTTCACTGATGTGGTTTTAATGTTGCTTGTGCAAGAACATGAGAAGGATATGGATGGGGATTGCTACTGTTGTGGTGGTGTTTTGCCGGCAAAACACTGAGGTATCTATCCCCTCTACTCCCTCTTCGCCTCTTTGCTCTGCGATGTGAATGGATTGATGATACTGCTATGGATGGGCTCTCGATGATAGATAGTGGTTAGTGTTCTTGCTATTAGTGTTGTATGCTCTTGATTGACTCCTGATGTGGTACTGATGGGCAAAATGGCAGTGGGGAAGGGATGGGTTACCTCTGTTGGTTTTGTCGGTTTTGGGGAAGATGGCCGACAGTGGTGGCCGGTGGTGGTCGATGTGGGGCTGCCGGCAGTGGGGGTGTGGTCGCTGAAGGTTCAAGGTCGATGTTGGTGCCGGCGTCATCCTTGCTCCTCGTGCTCCTCCCTGGCTCCCTTCTTCCTCTGAGCTCCTGGTGGAAGTGGATGGGCTTGTGGAGAGGCAGTGAGGTGAGAATGAGTGTGGGTGAAGGAAGGCTCTGGATATGTTGGCCGTGTTGCTCGTGAGGATGAGGTGGCTCTGAGGAACAGAGGAGGGGAATGCAAATTCTGAGCAAGGGGGGCTGGCTTCGACTGTGTTGGGGCTGTGCTGGGGCTGTGCCTCTTGTGATCTATAGAGAGGAATGAATGTGTTAAGCGGAGGGGAAAGGCTTTGTTGTGGCTTCTCTATGAGGGCAGGTTCAGCCTTATCATCTTCCTGTGCATAGTGAGGTGTGGACTTGGATAATCACTGGGTTGAATCGGGTGTGAAGATGGTTGGATGAAATGGCAAGGAGGGCTTTAGCGAATGATCATGCGAAGATTTAGATTGTACCATGAGTTTAGATGATGTAATTTTCTATATTTTGATTGGTTGTAAAACATTCTTGTAAGCAATTCATATATTGTATTATTGTTCTAATGTCGCTTGTGGTAAATTCTTGTATGTTGCTCTGATGGAAATAATTATTGTAATTTAATTACGGTTTTGATTTTACTACTTTACCAGTGATTGTAAAAGATTCTTGTATTGGATGTTAATATTGAATGTATGATGAGATATTTATTCTGAAGATCTTTATTGTAATGTTTGAGAAGGAAATCCCGAATATACTAACGAGTTGTTACAAGATTGGTTTGCTTAATATGACCTGACACCACGGTTAGCTTACTGTTAAGACGAAGGTGGTTACTGCTAATTACCGATTACTGTTATTTGATTAAGTCTAATTATTCGGGTTCTCACATGCTGCTTGTGGTGGATTCGACAACATGGATTGCACACCGTTGGATGACGACGCATTCTCCTCATTTCTGGACTCTTTGATAAACGAAGACTACTTGGTCAGTTGCTTAAATCGAGTGTAATGGTGATCGCGACAATGTTAATGTTCAGAATGATCAGGTGGCGCTCGCTGATGCAGGAGTGTCACTACAGGGCTAGATAATCATAATTAACCGCATCTTTTATGCAAAACCATTCAATATAAGTGAAAATTCATGCAAAATTCTAAAAAACAATGAAATTTTATAAAAATTGACCCTACAAGGCTAGATGATCATGTATTTGTGTGGGGTTGTGATCCTGGCTTCGCCACTTATTACAAAGACATGGGTAACTAATGTAAGAGATGTGATTGACTTAATGTGTGCACCTACTACTCATGTGTGCATTATGTCCGCTGCCGATCGACTGATCAATTTGAGTACTTGCATTGAAGCTCATAAACCTGCATGCCTATCCGTCTATATATGTCTATAAACCTGCATGCCTATCCGTCTATATATGTCTACGCACAGCTCATTTGTGTTACTAATTGCAATGGGCAGTGCACGCTCGTGTTCCTTTTGCCGTATGTATACCGCGCCACCGTTGTCAGAATTGATACAACTATCGATTGGATTCAGGAAATACCCGTAGGCACTTTTTTTTAGGTCGTTTCACGAGTGACATGGATATGTGGAACTGTTTGTCCCGTGTGACAACGCATACATACGTAGAATAATCTCTACTACTTAAAAGAAGCAATTGGTAGTGGTTTGTCCTCCTTCAACGGTGAAGATGCTCTCAGTAGCGCTCTTAACATCCGTTAGATCATCGCTAAATCGCGCTGCAGGTCACGAAACCGCTCCCACGCGGCCACACCCCATGCCCCGCCCCCTCCCTCCCTCTCCTCTCCTCACTCTCAATCTCTCCCCACCCACGCCGCCCTCCTCTCCACGAGTGCTCACCCGCGACGCAACCTCCCTTCTTCTCCTCACCTGCGACGCAACCTCCCTTCCTCCCCTCATCCGCACCGGATCTGGTCGCTTCCGGCCTTGCCGACACCGCCACGCCACCCTTGCCCCTCGCCTGCCTCCATCGTCTGCCTCGCTAGGCCCGTACCGTCATCGCCCCTCTTGGCATCCCATGCCACCACTGCCGCTCCAATCGCCCGCACGGCATGGCGCCATGGGCGCATCCTGCTTGACGCGCCTCTGCTGCTAGATCTCCGCCTCCGCCTCTCCCTGTCCTCCTCTCGACTACCTCCCTTGCCCCCAAACCCACATGGAGATGGAGACGGAGGCCCAACCACCTTCATCACAGCCAGCCGTGGGAGGAAGAGCAACCGCCACGATGTCCTACCACGACGCCGACTGCACCCTCCGCGCGCTTGCCGCCCGTGCCGAGGGCTTCGGTCGCCACGCCATCGGGGGACTCCACGACCCACTCTACTATGTCACCTCCTTGCAAGGTTTGGTTTGGAATTCTTCGTGAGATTTGGAACTAAAATTCTTCGGACTAGGATCTGTTAGAATTAACACGTAATTGGTACTTAATTTGCACCACGACGGTTGCGGGACTCTCCGTGAGCGTCTTTGCATAAGGAGCCGCTTCTGGATCATCTTGAGATCTCCGACACCATCACTACTACAAAAGGCCAATCTCGGGCGCCTCATCACGACGGTTGACCAAAACCGCTCAGATAATCAATCCTGAGCGGTTTTGGTTTAGTGACCGTCACGTATTCTTTAGCTAACGCTAAAAACCGCAGAAGAAGTAATATCACGACGGTTCGTGTTGAAACCGTCAGTGAAGTATCACGAGCGGTTCTTTAAGAACCGTCTGTGATACTTAGTAGTATCCTGAGCGGTTCTTGTTCGAAACCGTCGTGAATTCCCGTGCTCATCACGAGGCGGTTCGTGTTGAAAACCGTCGTGAAATATCGCAGACGGTTCATATTAAAACCGTCTGTGATGTATATCATATCACGACGGTTTGTATTAAAACCGCTCAGAATTTGTAATTTTACCATGGCTTAAAATCACTAACACCGATTTTACCATGGCTTCAAATCACTAACACTCGATTTTACCATGGCTTCAAATCACTAACACTCCGATTTTACCATGGCTTAAAATCACTAACACTCTGATTTTACCATAGTTTGGAATCACTAACTCTCGATTTTACCATGGCTTCAAATTGATTTGAAGCCATGGTAAAATCGAGTGTTAGTGATTTTAACCATGGTAAATTGTAGTTACTGACGGTTTTAATACAAACCGTCTGTGATATGATATATATCACGACGGTTTTTAATACTGAACCGTCTGTGATAAATACTATCACGAGGCGGTTCGTATAAAAACCGTCGTGATATGTCGTCCTGACGGTTTTTGTATGAAACCGTCTGTGATTAGCAGCCGGGAGTTCAAAAATTTTAAGCGCTGCGGAGGCAAAATGTTTTGGCATCGTCCTTATATATTATAGCCACCCCACCTTGTTTTCCATTAGTCTCTCCTCTCCCTCCCACACCGAGCTCCGGCGACCACCCTCGATTCCCGTCATGGTTCAAATGAGAGACACAACCGACGAGGAGGAGGAGGAGGATCGGAGGAGCTCCTTGTCTGCCGCAGGGAGGTAGATCTATGGAAGGTACATGTACATCCCCATAACATACACAATTTGTTGGTGTTTGTTGTAAAGAAAATTATCTTAATTTTGTGTTATCTAAGGTCGGAGCGCCATTGAGGTTTTCGATCGTGTCTCCTTGTCGACGAGCTTGAGTCGAATTGACGACATGCAAGAACTTCTTGTGATATCTTTGGTGAGGTACAAAGAGGAGCTCACAAGACCAATCCAAGAAGCCGATGAGTTCTTGAGAGCTTGGAGATATAGATAGTTTCTAGCTAGTTTAACTTTGTAACTTTATTATTATTTTTCCATTCGAAGGGGCGTTGTGAAACCTTTTGGTTTCCCTTTCCTATAATATGTTTGCCATCGAAATTTTAATTGGATTTTAGTTTGTCTTGCTAGAGGTTGCATATGGATACTACTATCTAGCAATTGATTGGTTTGGCTCAAATCCGATTTTTTTTCAATAGAAAAAACTATCACGAGCGGTTACGAATAAGAACCGTGCGTGATAATACTATCACGAGCGGTTCTTGTTGAACCGCTGCGTGAAATTATCACGAGCGGTTACGAACAAGAACTGCTCAGCGATAGTATTATCACGAGCGGTTCTTATTCGTAACCGCTCGTGATATTACTATCACAGACGGTTCAAAAACCGTCTGTGATGACCCATATCATTACTGACCCATAAACTCAGACGGCTCACGAAACTGTCTGTGATGAAGTTTTTGAACCGTCTGTGAAGACCATTTCTGTAGTAGTGCATCCACCTCCATTCCTGCCTCCGGGTCTCCTCCTACAAGACCATCGACGGCCGCGGCCAGTGGGTCAAGCTTGCTGGCAAAGGCCTCCAGCTCAAGGACTGCCACCACGTCACCGTCTACAACCTCGAATTTGAGATAAATGTTGGTTGCAGCTCCAAACACACTTTTCCCAATCTTTAACTTTCATTGGTTAGCTTTAGTTTCTTGCTGTTACAATATCATCAAAGCAATGTTGCTCTATTAGACACTAATATGTACTCTACAGCATCGTAATAAGTTTTACATTTTCTCCTTTAGAAATGCGCAATCTGCATAGCAAGGCTCGTGACAATGTTGTGAGGATTTTCCAGAAGAATGAAAACTTGAAGCTTGAATTAGAAAATAAGAGGAGAGAACTGAATTCACGTGGCAAACAGCTAGAAAAGTTGACAGCTGAGAATGCCATTGACAAGAAGAAACTTGATGATGAGAAGCAAAAGGTAAGTTAATAAACTATCCATGCTAGGCACCAAGCTACGCTCATGTACTATCTGCTAAAATATTATGCCTAGGATACACTATTCTTAACTTAAAGGATATCAAATGCCTATTTATTCTGAGTGGCTAACTTCAAAACGAAATCAAAATTGTTACCTGCTTCTTTTATATATTTTTGAGTGGCTAACTTCATATGGAGCTTGCTGTATGAACTGCATTGCTGATTTTGGCTTGGAAAATTTCCCAGGTTGACGTGATTCATAGTCTTTTATTTGTATCATGACCCGTCTTGAAATCTTAAACTAGGAGCTTGTGTCTTTTATTTGCATAAGGGAAAGATGTTGCATCTCCTCAGATATCAATATGTCATATAGTTTGTCACTGATGGCATTGTTCAGTTATACAGATGCTTTAACTCAACTAGGGATGCAGCAAGTGTGGATGATTATTTATGGCTGATGGGAAGAGCTTGCTACAAGCCAGTAATTGAGTACTATGGAGGCACAGAAATTGGCGGCGGTGGCTTTATTATTGAATCCGTGCTGCAACCTCAAGCATTGTCTGCATTCAGTACGCCTGCCATGGGTTGTAACCTGTTTATTCTTGACAGCAGTGGAAATCTACGAGGCCGCCGCCGGGGGTGGCAACTCTGTCCACGTCACCGAGACACTGCAGCCCGGTTCCCATGTTAGCCCCACCTCTCCTTAACTAATTGCCTCTCTATTTACATATGTGAATTGGAGAGTCAGATTGATTCTTCGATGGGCTTTGCTTGTCTCAGTTTGGTGCAATGAGCAGTGGTAGGAGTGGTATCGATGAATTCATGCTTGATTCTCATGGCTGTGGTTGTGTTGCTTCGCAGGTTAAGTTCAACGTGGAGGTGCTGCCCTTGATATGTTAGGAATGCTACCAATCCACTCTCCAAGAGTACGCAAAGCGTTTCAAGGTACCATTTTTGTGCGAACTCCTAAATATGCCTAACAAAACACATTCGTGCCCATGGACAAAGTTGATTAATTTGCAAAGCTAGAAGGCTCAACCAGAGATTAGTCTTCTCCTAAAGTTTAACGGGTATATGTTTTGTAATCATGTAGAAGCTGGCAATGGAAAACCATTATGTGCAACGTGCTTGCCGCACTACTTAGCACTGACAACCCTTTCTATTTGTGGGTTTGTTGCAAGTGCTCAACATTCTCAAGTCATCTATCATTTTAAGCTTGCATCCATTGGCGCAAAATTTCATAATCAATTTGTCATAACTAGAGCACTCAAAAACCAGAGAATTCCAAAGTGGGAAATGAGATATCTCTGCAAGGTTTCGTCAAAGAAGGATGGTGTCCTTACTATGTGTCAGCTCTATATTCTACAGATTTATACTAAGGTCCTCGCTATTGCTTCTTATCGTGTTCTGGATTTGGCCCGGAAGATAGTTCCAGAGAACATTATTATAAACTACGTAGGACTACAACATGTACAGGATGAGACATCATCACTATATAATAATTTGGGCTGAAATTTTGTGTGAACTTTTTTGTACTGCATATATCACTATCTCTGTTTAATGGTCCAATCTCTTGCTGAATCATGACTTTGTCCCACTCAAAAGATACTATATGCTATGATGAATTTACTATTACATCTATCCAGCTAATGTCTTATTATTTTTGTGTGTTTTGGGTAGAGGACAGGGCATTAGAAGATTATGTACGCCTTCTTGCTAAGTTTGAAGATACGAGAAATTCCTTCTCTCTCGAGCATGTGTTTAGGTAGACAGTTACTACTGTCTAGATGTCCAACTTAATTCATTTTTTACACTTGTTCATAAATTTGGTTTTAGTTGTTATCAATAAATGTGTTCAACTAAATTTACTGTAATGTAATTTTGAGGTCATATCTTTCTGTTTATGTAAAATTTTTCTCAGATATGATGTTTTCAATGGTTATCAAAAGACAAATATAAGAGCCTCAAAGTGGCTGTTGAAATAGATGAAATTGTTGACACCGAAAAGGCAGCCGAGATAGAGCTTAAGCATCGTCATAAAGCTCTGGGGTTACTTTGAATAGTGACTGACAGAGGCCTGCATGTAACTTCTTTGAGTTGCTCTAATATGTAATACATATACACTAATGACACCTTTAGTATCAGTTAGTGGTAGTTGTACCCAGGAATCTGATTTCTGTATTGAAGCAATCTCAGGCTCAAATAGATTGCTAGAAACCAGCCAGTTTTCTTTTAATTTCCAGCCCACTATTATTTTGTTCCCATTTTCTTTGTGTTCTTCTCATGCACCATATATTCCTTATAAAGCTGTCTTTTATAGGTTATTGGTATTGAGCCTTTTGAAAGTAAAATATACTCTCTGGTGGAAAACCTGGTATGTTTGCGATCAGACTTCCTTACGAGTTTGTCAAACTTTTGTTCTTTTGCTTACAACTATTATCCCACTCGTGTAGGCCCACATAAGATTCAAGGCATTGGGGCAGGATTTGTTCCAAGGAACTTGGATAGTGAGGTTCTCGGTGAAGTAATTGAGGTCTGAGCTTATTGACTTATCTATTCTTCGCTATAACCTTTATAGCATGGCACCAGGATAATTATTGTAGGAGGCCATGAAAGTGACAAGAGTATCCTAGACTATTTTAACAAACTTACGAATTTGTTTGATTTTAATGGAGCTACCATAGTCTATATATGAGAATTGTAGTTTACAATGTTTTCTGAGTCATAATTTCCGACAAAGTGGAATAGAGTTTTCACGGTTCGAGTTGGGAGGGAAATCCATGTTCCTTTTGTACTCCATTGAAAGTCTCTTTGTTACTTGTAATGATTTAGTGCGAGATAGAGAAATCTTGCTAATTCTTGTTTTTTCTGAACTAATAGGCGGATTGCTGAGGTTATAAAGATGAAGTAGAGGACTTTAGAGGAGATACTGTATGTGCTGGTTATTCAGAAGTTTGTTGAAGCTGGTGTGTCTTTGGTTCCATATTAATGTGAACCTAATTTGATCATTTGATGTACTATAAGTCATTGCCATTGGCTACTTTTGTTCAACTTTTGTATTGCCCCTGATTGCTATGAACCTTCTGCAATGTACAGAAGTTGGTTAAATATGGACTATGGTAGCTCCCTTGCTACTATTGTTTTCATTATTGCTTTCATCACTGTTTTTGTATAAAAGCTATGGCATGCATGCAATAGGTTCTCCATTACTAGCACTTCATGCTATCAATAAAATGATCTGGGCCAGACTTCGTACATTTGTTGGATTGGTAGATATGCCATGAAATTGCTAAGATTATATACATCAAAACTGTGATTCAGTTATGAAGATAGCATGTTGAGGTGATCAATAATGACATGAGCTGAATACAACTTCATGATATGATGTAATGATAATTCTTGGCTCTGTTGCAAAACATGGAAGTTTTAACTTATGAATAGCAATAGAGAGATTGATGAGCTGCAACAGCATATTTTATGCAAAAATTGATTTTCCGTTGCAACGCACGAGCACATGACTAGTATCAGCATATAAGCAAGGAAAAACAATCTCCACACGTGTGCAAAGGGAACACTGGTTTTAATATTACATATACACTGACAGTATCTGAATATCAACATGTGACTATGTGAGCAAGAATAAAGAATCTTTGGACATCACAAATTCACAACTTCGAGCTGGGAATACCCTGAATCGTAATGCATAGCATATTTGCATGCATGCAAAGCTGAGCTAATGCAACATTTAGCAAAGAAGATATGACCTTTGAATTAAGCAGCAGGCGCATCCATATATTATATTGCTGTTCCTGCTCCTGATCTTGGGGAAAGGCTTGAACTTGAAAGTCCCAAGTGACTGTTACTTTCTCAGAGAATTGAGGAAGAGACACTGGCACTGCACGGGGGACGGGTGCTATATAGTCAGACGCTATTTGTCCACCGTGCGATCGGCACGGCCGTTGTGCAATTGGACTGTCAGGTTGGACTTGGCTAGGAAATTTGGGCAACTTTTTTTGTGTGTGGTTTGTGCAGAAATGTGTTCGGCTCCAGAGTGCGAAGTTATACATCGGATCGACCGGTAGCTGCGAACTTGATTTCTTTACTGGACCGCAGTGGCCCTTTACTGCTTCTTTACAGTTTACACTATCCACGTTAATTAAAGAGACCTTAAGTCTCAAAAAAGACAAAATAAAAAAATAAAAAAAATAAAGAGGCCTTAACATAGCAGAGAGGTAGTTGGTATTCCAAATATGTTAAAGTCATATCTCCTAGTGGGAACTAGTGTTCTATACTGGTCTATTTGGCTATGTTGAAATGTGATTGTTTTTGACAAAAAGATCATCACTAATCCCTTACAGGTTCTCTTCTCGAGTGGACACTGGCTGAATATCTGGGCAAATCTACAGAACTCAACCCAGAAGGAGGTTCTGCTGGCTGGGAGCGCCAAGTTAGAGTTTGTTGCGAAGCAGATTTTAAACCTACATAGGTGACGGTTTAACCACAAGATTAGTGATGATTTAGTTTAATTTTCAGCCGTCCTTTTAATGTAAGGCTTCAGACCACTGTTAACTATTTTTGGTAACTTTGTCACTTTTTATCTTACAATAAATAAGGCTCTCAGCATGCCTTCGCACGGCGTTTACGTAGATCGGAATAAGCCATTGAGTGGTCCGTCTTAACAAGAGGGTTACGTAAACATGGTTTCCGCTTCCAGTGCCAGCCCATCTCGTTCGTCCGATACCACCGGTGGGAGATTGATTACCAGCCGCCGTACCGCGAGGAGGGACAATGGGATGGACAGGGATGGCCTTCGCCGTCGCGTCGCTACTAGTGGCGCCGCCGCCTCCTCCTGCGGCCGCGGCATGGGGAGGCGTGCAAGGGCAACCCCTCCGCGGTTCGTCCTAGCGGCATCTAGCAGAGGCGGGGGCGGCTACCCGGCCCTGCCGACGTTCGAGCGTCTGCGGGAGCAGCTCCTCCAACTCCACGCCGAAGCCGACCTCACCCAATCCAAAGGTGTATATATATTCCTGAACTCCAGGGCATTACCCTCATTGGCTTCTCTATTTCGGAAACTGGAATGATGCATCCGTCGAAGGAGCTTATCTGCTTTAATCTCCAAACTTGTGCTAGTACATTCCAGACAATAAGTGTGATTCCAAAAATTACAGTATGATTCATTGTTCTCGTGTAGATTTTGTTTCGTAACTAAAGATCTTAGTGAGAGCGGCTTGATGAGACTAACGATTTGTCGATATGGGTACAACTTGGGCCTGCTGTAGTATTTGTTGCATTGCGCATCATCCTTATTACAATTTTTCTTTTGTTCTTGTAGCAAATAGCGCGAGGGTAAGGCTTGTGCGGTTGACCGAGGCTGCTGAGAATCTTAAGAAAAGAGCCACGGTCAGCATCCGAATGGGCAAAGAGATTGAGGCAGTGGACTTACTTGTGCAAAAGAAGAAGCTGACCAAAGCTGTGGAGAACATAAAAGAGCGCATTGAGGTGCTTGACAAGCTTTCCGCAAAGATTAGTGAGGTGATGACGTGTTCTTTTATCATCATTTAACATTTTTTTCTTCTAAAATGGATATATGTTCTCTGACTTATGGCAAGAACTCATGATAACTGGTCGAATCATTATTCGGCAGTTATATGTCATACTGTTGTTGTGGTAATTCTGCTGATTGCATCAAGTATGAAAATATACACGCTTTTCCTTCAAATATGCCATATAACAAGCACATATATGATATCTCAAATATACCATTCCCACTCAGGAACTAATGTTTCAAATTTCAGTTCATCTGTGTATTTGAAATGCTGTGATACACATGATCCCACTATTAGCAACTTTGTTGGATCCAGGCAATTTCGTTGAAGCAGAATATGTTAATTGAACACGCATTGCATCCATGGATGCCTAACGACGAAGACTACAATGACAAGATAAGAATTTTCTCCTGTAAAGTTGATGATGGGGCTGACGAGACTAGTGATTCTCTTTCCAAAACAGTTGAAAAGGGGTCTTTTGAGATGAAAAATGCTGTATATTCAAGCATGGGTGGCCACTCTGAGCAAAGTGAACTTCAGATGCCCAATAGCTTCACATGTTCCAAGGATCATGACCCAACAAACAGCATAAAGAATCGTTCTTCATTTGATGATTTTCTAGAGCATATTGATTCACAGCTGAATTCATTAGAATATGAAATTGAGCAGTTCATCAATTCCCAACTAGCAGAAGAGGTGGACATTCAGAGGCCCATAAATGGCAAGTGGCACAAATTGTCAGACATCTTGAAGCTTGTAACTGAAACTAGAGAAAGGTGAGTCTGGGAGGGGAAACGCAATAAATTCAGTGCATGAATTTCTCTTTTTCATTAGGCAGTCATTGCATCGTTAGTTCGTTACAACATATATGCTTGAGTTTCATTACAATAACTAACTGTTTCAGGATTGCAAAGATTTTGGATAATACAGGAAGTGAGACTGGATCCGAAGACTTGAGATAATATCAAACAACAAAACAATGAATTGGTAACATCAAGCCCCATCTCTCTCATTGGTAAGTAGTCTTAGTCTCATTGCTTCAATCACACTGCACAAATCTCAGATTATCTAGTACTGCCTTGTATGAGGCTATCTTATGATTCTTAACATTTAGTATCGATATTTCGTTGGTATCTGCCTCGCAGCCTGTATACCTAATTACATATCCATTCAATCCAAAATATATATATGTACATAAATCATGAAGGTGCACCTATGATTGAATTCATTCAACCAGCATATGGACCTTTTGTTCAACCATAATACAGCAATCAACTGTATACAACAATATAGAACTCCATGTTCAACTATAATAGACAGTGTATTCGAGTATTTGTAATATGCAAGGGTTTAAAACAGGTTACCCGTACATGTGCATGTTTTGGTGGCTATTTAACAAAGTATTAGAGGATATCAATCATTGTGGTATGAGACATTCCTCCAAGTTACATCAATCATACTTGTGATATTCAAGGGCATTAAATTGGTTACCCGTACATGTGCATGTTGTGATGGCTAGTTAACAAAGTATCAGATGATATCTATCATTGTATTATGAGATATTTCTCTAAGTTACATTAATCATACTCATAATTTTCTGATTATATCGGCAAGAGTGATCTTTCCACATTTTTGCAAGGCCTAGCTGATCAAACTGGTCGGAGATCATTGTGATGTCTTTCTCATCGATCTTCCCCATCTCTTTGAGCTTGTAGATAACAAAGTTTGATTTGCTGTTGCATAGGAAGAAGCCCATCACAAGTCAGTGACTAAGTAACTTACTTTAATATAAAGACAGTCACTCTATAATTCCAACACAATAACATACTTTTGCATTTCTCTAATAAGAAAAAACATAGAAGTTGTAGAGAAAAGTAAATTTCATATAGGGTTGTGAGGTGTTAATGCTCATCATATCACATCCATCACAGGCATGTAACCTTGCCCTGTCTACCAGAGTATTATTTAGCTCCCTTTCTTGATCTCTAACATTTTTTAGACAAAATGACACTTTGGACCTAGTTTCATTATAAGCGAAAAATTGGCTGTTACAGTTGGCCATTGAACTCTTGATATTTCATTGCAAAACATGAAAACATACTCCTATATGAGGATGATCTTGTTTACCAACGCATGAAGGTAGTAATGAACGCACACATGCAGCATACATAGAATATTTGTTGTTTGTTTTTTTTCTTTCTAAAAGGCCTGATCTTACAAAATGATATAATCACCTTGTTTAAGTTATTATTTCCTGCCCAATCGGTAAAAGGGATGACAAATTATTGCACAAATTATGGGCTCTTTGTCATGTGAGAAATTGAGAAAGGACCTATCTTCCATTTTCTGATAAAATTAACTTCCTAAAAAGGAAACAGCATGATAAATATTTAATTGAAGCTAAACAATAGATTAGAAGTTTAGATGATATGAAAAAGATGTTTATTTTTAATGGTCTTAATGGTCCTAGTGCTGTTTTAATTATAGAATTTTCTCGACATAATCTTTCATGGAAAATTATACAATACCTTACAGCTGCGTCATTATCTAGGTCTGCAGCAAGTGGCTCATTGTCCATTTTCTTCTGGAGGATCCATTTTGTAGTTCTCCGGTTCCTTTTGTCCATCCTTAGATCTGTTAGGAACAAAAAGGCCTTGGCAACTGCCAAAGTGCTCACCAACAGACACACGGTTGCAGAGAGCCTTCCTGCTGTTGTGGAGAAGCCATAATCCCCATACCCAACTGTTGTCACAGAAATGACTGATAAATAGAAGCTATCGATCCAATTTAGGCCTTCCACCTCATGTACTATGATTGTACAAATTGAGATCGATCCTCACAACCCCTAATGCAAGTAGCACTTTCATCCTCCCTCTTGACCTTTTCTTTTCAGCATCGATCATATAGGTGTCAAATACCTTGTTGAGCTTATTATCATCCATTGTGCTAAGTAGGACTGTCCTCTGCTTGTCAAGCACATTTGTCAACAGCTCATTTAGCATAATGTCAACAAAGCGAACACCGATTAGAAGAAACAAGCATGTGAACATCTTTGTGAAGGTAGTACATGGGACTATGTCACCGTACCCTATGGTGCACAAGCTTATGATGGTGAAGTAAAGGGCATCCACTAACTTGAACGTGGATTTCCCCTTGAAGCCTTCAACATTTATCATGTACACGAGGACTCCTATTGAGATGTATAAGATGACACTAACAATACCCTGCCTTGTAGCTGATGGTGTGTATTGTGTGGCATGGCTTTGCTCATCAAGCTCATCCGTGTAGGGAGCTTCTTTGATTGATGTGAATATAGAAGGTGAAGAATGCACCCGCTGGAAAGTTGCTGTGGATACTATATTGGTGTTTTCGTTAGTGGTTGGTGGGTGATTGGGAGTATTGAAGTTAGCTTTGCTATTACTGTTTGGACGAAAGGAAGTTGCACACCTGTTTGGAACATCGCAGGATTTTCTTCTGTCTTGCTTGGAAGAGTAGTTTTGGTCATGGTGAACTAAAGGCAGCAGAGGCTCTTCCATGGAAGGTATATTAGCTTTGATTCATCAGCTTGCAGTTCTCAGGTTGGACTATCATCACTTTATATCCATGGTGGTTCTGCTGAGACCTTAACGATGGAAGTGGTAACCATCAGACAATCAACCCGGATGTACACTTCCCTGGTGTTTCTGGGATGAAAGTATCTTGAAACATATCTTTCTTATTTATTGCAACATTTATAACGTGCAGTTTCTAGTATCTTGCATAGTAGTTGATACAAGAGGCAACTGATGAAAGGGAAAGAAAAGATGGGCATATTCTTTCTTTTGATTTCTGAAACTTTCTTTTGATATCTGAAACAGAATTGCTAGGTTGATCTCCAAAATTAAATCAGATTTACTATGCTGTGAATTCCCACATGTAACCAACCATTGTAGTACGGCGTTAGTATATGCTGGTCAATGGTGTCTTCATAGTTACCTGCGTTGTGGTAGGGATAATCATGCACCGACTGGCCACTTGCTGCACGTGCACTAAATAGGTGCTCCTGAATTAAATTTAGTGTTACATTTTGATGCAGGTACCAAAGTTGACAATGGCTTATCAACATTCTGATCTTGCAAGTTGGTTTCCCCCCCTCTGGGGTGATCCATTGGATTTAAGGCAATGCCATATTCTGCAGGACATCTTTCTACAACTGGGGGGATTGCCTTCTTTTCTGGATGGGAACATGTCAATTTTCTTGCTGTGCTGAGATCTTATTGTCGGTGAGGGAGGTACAGATTGTGCCGACTGAAAGCATCTCAAGCTGGATATCTTGATTAAAGGAACTTGGTTCTGGATCATCTATGTCTATTCGAGTGTTCTTTATCTGTATATGGACCTTACTGAAGCCAGATACCTTGCCTCTGCGTGCATACGACTGAAGAGAAGGCTGTAGGCAAAGTTGTACGACCTTGTCTAGATTTTACCGAGGGCTGAAGAGTTTAGAAATCCCAAGCAAGCATTCGGGCTTCCTGTCATAAATGTAGATAATTAAATTGCCGTCATGAATATCGAGTATCAAATATTTGCAGCTTCATCTCGTTGAGTACCAAATGATGAAAATCAGTGTTGACTTTTAAGGGCCTCGTAAGATGCCTTGATACATGGTGAAACAAATAGTTTTACCCCCCGGATTGTGTGACCGACCAAATTCTGTAATCTGTTTATATTATGTACAAAGCTGTATGCTGCTCAAGAGATGAAACCTTGCTAGGAGAGCTTGCTTAACGGTCCACTAGATTTCACTAGACTTAATTTCATGGCCGGGTGATTGGGCCTCGCCAGAGCATTGTGACTTCCGAGACTTGAGAGGCTTGCCAAAGGCCAGGTCCATTTTCTGAATCCTGCAACCTGTTTTACTTTCGTAGCATAACACCATTTCTTTCTCAGGAGAAAAGTGTCCTCTTTGATCCAATCGGCCGAACACACCCGCCTCAGCAGCTCGATCCCATTGCATACATGCGTTCGAAGTTTGGAATTTTGGATGCCGCAAATTTCGTAGTGAAGTGAGTATCTACATATCACTACTGTGCCTTCAAAGGCTCTAGTCCATTGCAAAACAATCACTCAGTTCAGGTTTTATGACTGGACTATTAGATATTTGGATCATGTTTATTAAGATTTTATATTTTGCAAATCGTCGTTGCGTTGGGCTTGTGTCGCACAAGCATCCATGGCCGTCTCCTGCTGCACCGCTGTCGGTGATATTAGAGTTTAGGTAAGATTTTAAATCGTGTCCGAGTTAGACTGTAATATTTGACAATATAAATAAAAGGGGTGGGGATTCCAAGGGCACATAATAATTCTCCAAAATTTTACATGGTATCAAAAGCTAACCCTAATCCCTCGCCTTAGATCTAATCCGTCGCCGCCCGTAGCTGTATCCACGCCCTCGTAGCCATCAACCGCCACTAGCCATCGCCGTTGCCTAGGCTCAAACCACCTTGTGGGCGGCCGCGCGGGGTGCCATTGTCAAACCGCGCGGGCCACCGCTTTTGTTCAGGGTTGTAGCCACTCGGATGCTTGCCGCTACGGCCACCGCTTGTGGAGGAGGGGAGAGGGAGATCGCAGGGGAGAAGCAGAGGCTGTTGGGAAGAAGAAGCACTCGCTCGGACTCAGGGGATCTAGAGAGAAAGAAGGAAGAGGAAGGGAGAGAGAACAAGAGCGCCACTCGAGAGAAGCGCTCCTGGGAGTGCTTCGGTGTTGGTGGTGAAGAATCTAGAGCCGCCATTATGAGTTAATGGAGTATTTTGGTAATTAATGATAATCGTCACGTGGACAAACATTTTCCATGAGTTGGTGAAACAGGTTGAGTCCCATGACGATGAAGACTTATGATGTCATCATGTGTTGATGAGCATCAAGACAAGATCATGAAGTGAAGAAAATCATCATGTATTGATGACATTCAAGTCAAGATCCCGGACTTAGAGTGAAGATATTTGTCATCAAGTAATCACTCCAGGATGGATGCTCAAGGCAAAAGTATGACTAGCATAGGCTAATGATTTGTTTCTTAGTCATTTTACCGGTCTCAATGTTTGGTGTAGAGACCGGACTGCTAGTTTAGGTTACCGTATTATTAAGAGGGGTCTTAACTAGTAACTTAAGTGTGTCATGTGTTGATAGCTCTTAGTATTTGCTCTAGCTCTCTTTAGCATATCACCGATATTTGCGAATGTGTTTTGCAAACAGTTGAGGCTCATGCATAATCATTGTAGCATGTGACTTTAGTTTGTGAATGTGTTTTTGCAAACGGTTCAAGTCCATATACCAAATTCCTAGTGCCGTGATTCTAAAAGTCGGTGAATATGTTTTGCAACTTGTTGAGAATCATGCTTTCATACCTTGTTTGCAATGTGCATCAATTAGCAAATGCATTTTGCAAAATTGAGTTGAAGCGATATTGAATTTTATGTTTTCCAAATGTCCAGCAGTATAACCACAACCTAAGAGTGGTTTGATCGACCCAACCCTATTGGGTGAGATCGGGTTAAGTGCCGGTCCAATGGTCTTGGCGGTCTGACCGCCATGTGTTAACTGATCCGACCGGTCCCATAGTAAAAGTCCCTGGTTTGCTTTTTCCAAAGAGGGGTGTTTTCCCCTCCGCTTGACTCCTTTGTGAGCGATCTCGATCGACCTTAGTGCAGTCTCGACCCGTTGTGAGGTCACTCCGATTGAGCGTCTAATAGCTAGTTTTTATAGACGTTGGAGCTAGGGCGATCTGATTGGCCATTGGTTGGCGGTCAAACCGGGATTCCCTGTTTTTCTACAGATTCTCCTCCAATAGTTTGTTTTCTTGTGTGGATGGTAGAAATACCCCTTGTGGCCAATTGTGGGAGAGTGCTGGTGCCATTTTTGTTCCCCTTGAGAAAAGGGCAAGCCATCTCCTCTCTTTTGTGTATGTGTTGCACTTAGTGAGCTTAGAGAGTAATATCCTAGTGCATGTGTTGCATTAGGTGTTGGATTTAGTATCCATTGAGTTTAGATACTTGATTCGTTCAAGTGAGCGTCTCCGACTTGTTACTCTTGGTGTTTGCCGACACCTAGAAAGCTTGGAGAAGTTGCATCGGTGATCTTCTCAAAGAAGTTTGTGAGTGGCTTGGTGCTCGCCATCTCCGGAGTGGAGGAAGAGCAACCCCGAGTGGATTCGAGGTGTAGGCTTAATTTTTGTAGCCGGTCTAATTTGTTTGGGCTTACCTCTACGTGGACTAAGGGAAACCGACAAGTTTTCAATCACCTCGGAAAAAAGTTCAAGTGTTCTTGTAGTTTGCTTTCTTGAGCTTTACTTTCTTGCAATTTACATTTATAGAATTAAATTGCTTGCTTGTCTCCTTAGGATTGCCGTCATTGTCTTAGTCTTAGCTTGTTGGTACACTTAGTCAAGACTAGTTGATTTAGGTTTTAATTAAGCAAAACCGAATTGATTTACAATTTCGCATAAAACTCGGTTTTAGCTAAGATAATTTTTAAAACCGTCTTTTCACCCCCCTCGATCTTACAAGTGGTATCAGAGCTTGGTCTCTCATTTATTAGACTTAACCGTCTAGAGACTAAAAGATGGTAACTAGTGATATAGTGCACCTCAGTGAACCACCTTTATTTGATGATACAAATTATGCTCATTGAAAAATTCGCATGTCATGTTATTTTAAGGCCATGAGCCTAAAAATATGGCGGATTGTAGATGTAGGTTTTTCTCCTGCAATGGATCCTCTATCTCTAACAAGTGAGGGAGAGAAAAGCTTACATCTCGACGCTCAAGCAATTAACGTTTTATTTATTGCTTTGAGTGTAGAAGTGTTCAATGAAGTATGCAATCTTAAGAACGCTCATGAGATGTGGACCCATCTTCAAGATCATTGTGAAAGGTCCACCTCCACTAATGATGATTGCATAAAATAATAGATGTCGAGAGAAGAATACTCAACTTCCAGCTCCGACAATGAGGAGTCCTCAACTCCATCTACATCAACTTATTGCTTTATGGCCAAAGGTACTGAAAAGGTAAATGATGATGATGAGCCTTCATACGATGAGTTAATGGGTATGCTTGAGGAACTTAATGAGTACCTTGGGAAGGAGAAATCGAAATTCAATGTTTTGAAGAAAGAATATATCTCACTTCAAAAAAATTATGAGGAGCTAAAGGATGCTCATAAAAATCTCCTTCTCAATGAGCTCACCAAACCCAAGGTGGATATAGGCATAACATGTGATATATTAAATGAAATGTCATGTGTAGTCGCTAACTCTTGCATATCCTCTAAGGTTAGCATATCCACCTCTTATGAGGACTTGCTAAATATGCCTTGTAGCTCTAGTGAAAATATTTGTATTTCCTCTTTGCTTGTTGAGACTAATCTTGTGGAGGAAAATGAAGAGCTCAAGGCCCAAGTCAAGAAATTGACAATTGACTTGGAAAGAAGCTTTAAAGGGAAGGCAACCCTCGATGATATACTGAGCAAGCAAAGAAGCTTGCAAGACAAGAGTGAAATTGGTTTCACTCCCAAGAAGAAGGAGAATAGCAAGACAAGGCACAATGCAAGACACGCGAAGAATATAGAGTGCTTTGGATACAATGAGAAGGGCCACAATGCCTTGGTGTATTCAAATAAAGTGGATGTTAAGTCAAGACATTCAAAGAAGAGGCAAACTGACAAGAAGTAAGAAAAGAAGACAAGAAAGGGAAGTAAAAGCTTAACTTGTTACAATTGTCGGGAAAAGGGACACATTGGTAAACAATATCCCATGGGTAACACTCCTAAGCCTATTCTTTATAATGATCATTATTTGCATAGGAAAGATAAAAATGGTAGGGTGATTGCTAGATTTGTTAGTTCATCTAAGATTATTGTTATGACCATTTGGGTGTCCAAATCTCTTGTGACTAACATTCAAGGACCCAATCGAGTTTGGATACCAAAAAGTGCTTAAATTGTTAAATAAGTACTTGGAGAGGCATATTGAGGGCTTGGTTCATTCATATAGAGGTGGATTCCACCATGTGTCAATTTGGAGCCAAGCATGAGGATGATCATGTCATATCAAGAACCAATATCATTTCGGTAACAAGTACTTACTTTGAAGTATCTAGCCCCTAGCATTGTGTAGGGTGCATTCATGAAAATCTTTTTCAAAATGTGTTTTTGCTCTTGTTCAAAATCTTCATTGTGCAATCTTGAGCAAGATGTTAGTGACACATTAAGGGGGAGTGCTAAGTCATATACATGTATATCACATCCCTAAGTGTGCCTAAATAAATTAAGTGCTAGTAATGTTTTCCAAAATTAACCCTTTTAGCCAAAAGTAAAAAATCTCATAACTATTAGTAATCTTGTGAAAAACTAGTTGCAAAATGTATAAAAATGCTTTTCAAAGAATTCCCAAATGTTTTGATTCAAGCTAAACCTATTTTAAGCGAAAATAATTTTCTAGCCAAAATTCTAGATCATAGTATCTTGTTTTTGACATAAACTAGATTTTTGTGTAAAATCTATTCTGAAAAGAATTTGAAAACTATCCCAAAGGAATATCCTAGAGTTGGATATTCTAAACCTTTTTGGTATAAAAAGATTTCTAAAAAGCCAACCTAGCAAACGTTATTTGATTTCAAAACTTATCCAAAATACTATTTTTTACCTAAGTGGTCACTTTCTAGCACTTAAGTGATGTCGGACCTGGGAGTAACACCCCCAAAATCCTCTGTGTATTCTGAACTAGTTCCATGATCAGTAGCTAGTTCACACAGTGTAATACCCCGTTCAATCTTAAGAATTATAATTGAATTTCAAACCATTTTATTGGGATTTAAAATGGAATTTCAGAATTTCTATAAAGGGGATTAAATCTTGGGCCAAAGGCCCATAGCCTTAACCCATTAGGGGCAATAAAAACCCTAAGTACTGTAGCACCCTGAGCTACAGTCGCGCCGCTTACTTCTGATAACTCGATGCTACGGTCGTGCCCCTCCATTGTCTTTGTCTAAGAAGAAGGGGGAGAGAAGAACCTTCAAAAGTCAGCCGCCAAGGAGAAAAGAGGAGGAAGAGAGGAGAAGAGGAGAGGAGCACTTTGCGGGGGAATTCAGTGATCTCCTGTAGTTCCACAAGGGTAACAAACGATGTTCTTCGCTGTTTGATTCAGAATAGATGCGAAATCGATTAAGATTGTTGGATCGAATTCCTACTGCTAGTAGTTCGGTTCTGTCCAGATTGTTGCGCAGCCGATTCCATGTTCTTAGGGGCCGATTTTGAGATGTCCATCTCCTAGAGATATTTAGATACTGTTCTTAGCTTTTTGTAGCCGCCAAGAACACCTAATTACACGTCTGGATCAAAAGTTATGGTATGATCTTCCCTGCTGTCCTGAATTCTTAACGAGAATGAACTGTCAAGTTGCCTTTTAAATTATGATTATGATAATGGAAGATTCAGGGTTTTCACCCAACTAGGTTATTGTAGCAATTTTTATAACCTTTCTAGAAGCAATGGAGGGGGCCTTGGTTCTATGTAATTCTTTGGGATCATCCCGAGTGTTGAAGTTAGTGCATCTCTTTTCTGAAGGAAAGTGTTAAAATCCTTTTGTGATGCCTTGTTGTGGGTAAGTCAGAGATTGTAATCAAATAAAATAGTTGTGTATGGGGTTCAATTGGTCCTTTTTTGTTTTTCAGAACAATTACTGTCATTTCGACTGTGGAGATCTCTTTGTTACTTGTAAATGTTGTTATTAAAGATTGTTCTTTTTCATAAGAGTCCTACCCTTCTTGGTGATAGAGGTGACCCTGTTATCTGTTTGGTATTTCCGATAAAGGGAATTATCTTTTACAAAGTTTATTGGATAAAGTTTTGATTCTATTCATTTATTTTGGGGTAGTTGGAGTGTTGAAGTTTAGAACCTTTTCTTTGCGAAAGAAAGTGTTAAAAAAAATCTTTGGTAATGATTGTCGTGCTAAATGAGAGGTTGTAAGTATACAAGGTAATTGATCATGAATGGGATGCCAAGTTGGGTCAGTGGCATGTTGCATAGTTAATCTTAACTGATGTCCTTGGTAGCGTAGTTGGGTAATTCCTTGATGATCTTTCATAAATGCTAGAATTACCTATTCCCGACATGCTAAAATTGTTGAAACCTGATTAAGGTTTAGATGGATTGTTGGTGAATCGAGTAGCACCATATCTTCTTACATGATTAATGCAATTGTTAATTGATAATGAGAGCTGATGTTGGTGTGGAGTAATACCAAGAGCTGAGTGGACAAATTTCATTAGTGGCCTTGATATCGTGCCTTACGAGATTGCTATTGCATAGTATGATCTTGTTAAAATAAAATTGTTTCAACCTTGTGGCTTGTGCTTCTTTTGAAAAGCTTTAGGATGGTATAATAAAATTTGATGATTCTTGGTACTCTTGTATGATATTGATGTTATTAAAAAATTAATGATAATGTGAGGTTGATATTAATTCTTTCAGAGATAAAGTAATTTGATCGCCATTAGTGATATCGCTTAAATGAGAACATTTCAAGTTTTGCTTTCGTGGCCTTTTTGGAGCTGATGAATTATGTGGTAGCTGAAATTAGTTCAAACAAAATGATGTATTTGAATGTTCTGTTGGTTCTTAAGTGATTCTTGGGATTTGAGCTTTAAGGCTTCTTACTTGAGTTGGCAAATTGATGTTTCAATCATAGAAAAATATTTCTTTTGTTAAAAGAAAGAGTGTAGTAGAAGTATTTGAGATTTACACCGAGTTTTGTAACTTGCGGTCTATTTGAAGTGTGCCTAAACTTTCTGCTTTTGCCTATAAGAGTTTCCTGATTTTCAAAGGCAACACTTTCTTCTCATGTGAGGTTTGATATTCTCTTCGTGCGGGACTTGTGCCCTCAAGTGTGGACTTCCCTTATGATTTTCGAGTTCATTGCTTAATCGACTATTTTCCCTTAGTCATATGCTTATTGCGAGTGGCAAACGTTTTCTTTGTGCTAGGAATCTTTTTCAATTGTCTTTTCTTTTGAGAAATGAATTATGGATTTGTTCTTGACGAGGATCTAATAATCCTCATTTTATCTTTTATTTATAATTCTTATTATGGGTAAATATGATGTCATGTGGTCCCTAGGTATACCCCTTATATTTACAAGGGAGAAGCCTACGGTGGTCGTAAGTTCTTCTATGACCACCCCCATAGTCGTAAGTCACCTACGACTACCTTATGGTCGTAAGTTCTTCTCGATCATTATCCAATCGTAAGTTATTCTCTGACTACCCCATGGTCGTAAGCTCTTCTACGCACCGGTCAACCTCGACCACCTTATGATCAATAAAGCCTACGCACGAGTGGGTCCAATTGATTAAGGAACTAAGCGATCAACATACGATGTTATTCTCTCTGAGTAATAGCATGTAATACCCCATTATCTCGACAAATAAGCGCCAGCGGCATGAAGGAGTTAACACTCCGGTGATTCTCGCAAACATCGCGCCTTCACGAGGACATGATGAGGCGCCTCTTCACGGAGAAAGCGGCTACTCCTCCACGATTATATAAAGGTGGCGTCAGAGAAGAAAGGGGAGGGCAATCGGAGAACACGGCAAGCAATCGGGAAGACAATCACTATCTTCTGTAATAGTCTTAGTCATTTCTCCCGATTGTACAAGATACACTCAATATCATACACACATAGGAGTAGGGCTGTTATTCTCCCTAGAAGGCTGAACACAGATAAAATACCGTGTCAATCTCTCTGCATGATTCCATTCTAGGAGACCCACCGAATCAAACAATCTTTACATAAGATCGGTTCTAAAACACCGGCAGTTGGTGTCGACCGTGGGGATCTTCCGGTAATCTTTTGTCAACATACTCTCTTTTTCCAAATCTCATGCACTCATGGCAAGAGAATGGAGCGAGGAGAACTGGTTTGACTTGGCATATTCTGCACATCGACATGGATCTTTGGCCGATTCTGGCTGAGTATCGACTCATCCGATGGTGTTCTTGCCTCCAGAGATCTTTTGCAGATCCGAGAGACCATGCCACTAACAGAGTTGAGGAGGGATCCTTATCCCCCACAACAGTACGTCCAACAAAGGAATCAATTCCCTCAAAGGACAAGGGTCAATCCGACCACAATCAAGACTACACCCTGGCGGGCTCACAACACGACGAGAGTTTTTCCTCCAAGTGTCCAAGTCCCCCTAAGGCGGTCCGACTTGGTAAGACAAGTTTTGGAAGCCACAATTCCAAGGCTTCACTAGCATCTGGTGGTCCTCTCTCTCCGGATAACTCCAGAGAGAGCGGGATCAAGCATGCTTTTCTCAAGAATTGACCATCTCTCATGCAGATCACACTGCGGGGCGGAGATGGTTATAACCTAGAGTTCCCTTCCTGAGGGGATTACTCCAAGTCGTCGAGATGGCGTCTCTCGACTACTCCTCAAGCGGGGAGGCCTCGGCGCAAGTGAGAATCATCAATCTGGAGGTCTTAGAGTCCTTCCTCGGATCAAGGTCACTCTTCTAGAGACCGAGCTAGGGACACTCCCGAAGATCACGCACTGCGCCCCTTCGTGGCAATGGCAAGGGCACCACTGGTGACAAACAAAACCAATACTTTGATGAGCGTGAGGGAAATCCTCGACATACTCTTACTCCATTGAGGTAGTCTCAAGGATCTAATGTGGAAGATCTTGAGGCTATTCGACGGAAGAAAATTGCAGCCGAGAAAAATCTGCCTGGACGCATCCAGTATCAATCAGAGGAAGTTCAAGAGCTCCAGCACATCAACGACTTGCTCGAGAACCCTACTCGAGAGCTCGCCCGAGCGCCAGGCTACGACCTCTTCGTCGAAGAGATCGCACAAAGGCTTCAAACCATGATGGCAAGACTGGAAGCACCTTGCCAACATCATTCAGGAAGTCGTAGTAATCTGACTTTCTCGGCTACGGTCGTTTGAACAATACCACCGTAGAGATCGGCGCAAAGACAAGTCGCATCGATCTCCTACTCGAAAATGTCCTTTGAGCGTCGGATAATCAACAAGCCCCTCGAGAGGTGATCGCTCACCATTCCGACATGGAAATCTGCAGCAGCAGATAGAATACGAGGAGTATTTCCTCGTGGGACGAGACCTACAACAGTCGGGTCAACTCATTCTTCGGGTATCGTCGAATATGATCACCTGGTGATATCAACCCTTCTTTCCTGCAAAGGAGGCGTCAAGAAGTCATTACCGGATGTCGGGCATTCTCGCCTGACCTCCGAGCTGTTCGCTGGCCACCTCGTTTTCGACCAGTGAACATGGAGAAGTTCGATGGATCCCAAAATCCCATCGAGTTCCTTCAAATTTATACAACAACTGTCCGAGCAGCAGGAGGAGGAGAGCATGTAATGGCGAATTACCTTCCAACTGTGCTCGAAGGGTCTGCTCGATCGTGGTTACTAAACCAACCACTCGAGTCGATCTATTCTTGGCAACACCTCTGCGACCTTCTACTAGCGAACTTCCAAGGCACCTACAATCGCCCTGGGAAGGAGGACGACTTACACCGGATGAGGCAGAACGACCACGAGACCTTGCGCCAATTCATCAAGCGCTTTAGTCAGGTTCGTAATTCAATTCCGGTAGTTTCTAACTCATCTGTCATTAGGGCTTTCAAGCAAGGAGTCCGTAGTAGAAGGATAACGGAGGATATCGCTTTGAATCCTCCCACTATTGTCGCCGAACTCGTTGAGATGGCTGATCGATATCTGATCGCTTCGAGGCGGTCGAGTGGAACAACATCATTGATCAAGAAGACAATACCTCTCGAGACCCAAAGCGAAGGTGGCAAGAAGAAGGATAAGCGAAGAAGTCCAAGAACAAGGCGAAGGGTCAAAAACCTCAAGCCAACTGTTCCAAGGAGGTCTTGGCTGTAAACAATAAAGAGCCATGAAGCTCTAAGCCGTACTCCGACCGAGGCAAAGGTAAGCGCCCTGATCGGAAGAACGATAAGTCTAGGTGGTGTCCTTTCCATAAAAAGGAAGGACATGACCTTCGCAACTACCGAGTTTTCCAACGAAAACTCGAGGACTACTACAACGACAAATGACCACTTCCCACTCTCCGGCAGTAGGGCAAACAAGTGGTCGTAAGTCGCCGATGATGATGAGGAGATGCCGCCGGGATCCGCAACATACCGTCGAGCACATCTACGGGGGATTGCCGAATGTGAGGTAAACTCCATAGACCCTCCTCTCGTCAATAAATTACCGAAGTGGTCGGAAGTCACCATCTCCTTCAAGAAGGGTGACTGCCCGATTCCTTCGACCCGACCAGGTCGATATCCGATCGTGGTCGAACCCACCATCAACAATTGTCGGGTCAATCAAGTTTTAGTTGATGGTGGTAGCTCGTTAAACATCCTGTTTACGAGTGCCCTGGACGAGATACAAGTACCCAGGACTAAGGTAAGACCGGTACGATACTCCTTTCATGGGATCGTACTGGGGTCTTCAGCCAAACCTATTGGCCAAGTTTCTCTTCCTTTAACATTTGGTTCTCCAAGTAATTTCAGGACAGAGAAAATCTCCTTTGATGTGGTCTATTTCGATACGGCATATAATGCCATACTCGGATGGCCAACTTTGGCAAAATTCTTAATGGCTACTCATTACAGGTATCAATGTTTTAAGATGCCAGGTTCCAAAGGAGTAATCACAATTCATTGTGACAAGAAGATGGCGCATACCTGCGACCGTCGATCCCTCAAGATAGTTGGTCAAATACCAACTCGAGAAGAAAGTCAGCCTTCGACTAACAAATCGAAGCCTTAAGCTGTACCAAAGCCGAACAACCAGGTCAAAGAGGTTGCTCGACGCCAGGGAGCCCTCAAGATCGTCATCGACGGGATACCAGGCCCCAAGTAGGAAGATGCCCTCATCACCTTCCTCCGAGCTAACGCAGATGTCTTCGTGTGGCAAGCATCCGACATGTCCGGAGTCCCCAGGGAGGTGATCGAGCACAGGCTAGCTTTACGGCCTGACAAATTACCCGTAAAACAAAAACTATGGAGATTTGCCCCTGATCGACGTGATGCTATTAAATCAGAATTGGACAAGCTACTTAAAGCAGGCTTTATAAGAGAAGTCGATCAATCAGAGTGGTTGGCTAATCCTGTAATGGTTAGGAAGTCGAACGGCAAATAGTGTATATGCGTAGACTTCACTGATTTTAATAAAGCTTGTCGAAAAGATGATTTTCCTTTACCTCGTATCGATTAGTTGGTTGATTCTACTACAGGTTGTGAAATGTTAAGTTTTTTAGATGCATATTCTGGATACCACCAGATCAATATGTGTCTAGACGATGAAGAAAAGACCGCATTCATTGCACCATTTGGTATATTTTGCTATGTCAAAATGCCATTTGGTCTAAAAAATGCCGGCACTTCTTTTCAACGCTTGATGCAATCGACTTTTTCATCTCAACTAGGCCGAAACCTGGAAGCCTATGTTTACGATCTAGTTGTTAAAAGCATCAAGAGACTTAATCATATCACTGACCTACAAGAAACATTCGACAACCTCAGAAAGCACCGCTTAAAACTCAATCCTAAGAAGTGTGTGTTCGGAATCTCTTCAGGAAAATTGCTTGGATTCCTAGTATTTATACGAGGAATCGAAACAAATCCCGAAAATATAAAGGCCATTCTCCAAATGCACCCTCCAACCACAAAGAAAGAAGTCCAGAAACTCACAGGGTGCATGGCGGCTTTAAGTCGTTTCATCGCATGACTAGGAGAAAAAGGACTACCTTTCTTTAAACTTCTAAGGAAACATGAAGGTTTTGAGTGGTCGAACGTGGCAAATGTTGCCTTTGAGGATGTCAAGAGGTATCTTACGAGTGCTTCTATTTTGGTTTCTCCGAGGCCAGAAGAGACGCTCTTAATTTACCTAGCTGCCACGCCTACGCATAAAGCGAGCGCAGATCTTGGTTGTAGAACGTGAAAACATACAACGACCGGTTTACTACGTTAGTGAAGTTTTACACGGGCCTAAGGAGTGTTACCCTCAGGTCCAAAAACTTCTATATGCCCTCCTCATGTCTTGAGAAGCTGTGGCATTATTTTCAGCGCACAAAATAGCATGCACTGGTCGAGTTTCCCTTGGGAGCAATCCTCTAGAATAGGGAAACAGCGGGACACATGGCAAAATAGTTAGTCGAACTTGGGGTGTTCGACCTCCATTTCGTGTCTTGAACGGCCGTTAAATCCCAGATCTTGGCGACTTTGTCGCGAATGGACAAATCTGAACTTGTTCAGATCCCCAAGATCTGATTCCCACGACTAGTGGACGATGTACTGACGGTCACTTACTTTAAGTGGCTCGAGGTCAGTGGTCTGGTATCTCCTACCGGCGAGACCTTAAAGTATGCCATACAATTAAACTTTCAGGCCACTAACAACGTGGCTGAATACGAAGGTTTGCTAGGCGGCATACGAGCTGCGAAAGCACTCTCAATTCGCCGACTACTCGTGAGGAGACTCTCAACTAGTCATGAATCAAGTCGGGAAGAGTACGGTGCTCTAACCCGACAATGTCTCGGTACTTATTGGAAGTCGTAAGCTAGAAAAGCATTTTTTCGGTTTCGAGACACAATTCATCCTCGAAGGATAATTTCTCATGGACCGACTTGCTCGAATGGCTTCTTCGCGATCCAGTAGTACCAAAAGGAGTCTTCTTAGAACAACTCCAGAAGCCGTCCCTGGTTGAAGAACCAGAGATACCTCCTATTGAGACGACCTCTCTAGAATACAAGGATACCTAGATGGCTTCCATCTACGAGTATCTTTAGAAGGGTTCCGTACCCGAAGACGATCCCGAGGTAGATCGCTTATCCCGAAAAAGCCAAAATGTATACTTTGGTTGAAGGAGTCCTCTATAAACAAGGTACTCAAGGGGTGCTCATGCGATGCATTCCGCAGAGCGAAGGATTAAAACTCCTTCACGACATACACGGTGGCATCTATAGAACTCATGCTTTCTACAAAACGGCTGGTCGGTAAGGCCTTTCGACAAGGTTTCTCTCGCCAACAACCTGTGACGATGCTAAAGAGTTGGTTAAAAAGTGTGTCCAATGCGGTTTCATAGCGTGCAAATACACCAACCAAATCAAGCATTACAAACGACACCTCTGTCTTGGCCTTTTATGACTGAGGTCTCGATATCCTAGGACCATTCCCCAAAGCTCGGGAGGTTTCGAGTTCCTTTTGTGGCTATTGATACGTTCACAAAATGGATCGAAGCCGAACTCAGAATCGGATAACAACGAAGCAACAAAAGCGGTTCATGATGAGATCGTAATTAGTCGATTTGGAGTTCCAAATTGAATAATCACAGATAATGGTAAACAATTTTGAGCGCCAAAATTTGTGAATTTTATGACGAGTTAAATACCAAGTTATGTTATGCTTCATTGCCCATCCCCAAAGCAATGGGGGCGATCGAGCGTGCAAACGGCCAAATAATGCAGAAATTAAACCGAGTCTTGACCCGCCTGCAGCGTTAGGGGCTTGGGTACAAGAATTACCCTCCGTATATGTGCGGTTAAATGCGACTACTAGTCGAAGCTACAGATGAAACAACCTTTTTTCTAGTCTTTGGAGCCGAAGCCATGCTTCCTCCTGAACTAAAGATACGGTCAACACGAGTCAAAACTTTCAATGACTCCAACTAGGAACAACTTGACGGATGACATTAACCTACTCAAAGAAAAGAGAACCCAGCCTTAATCCGCTCAAATAGCCTACCAACAAGCCTTGCTTGAGATACTACGATCGAAGGTCCAACTCGCAGCCTTGCTGTAGGTGACTTGGTATTGAGGCTTTGCCAATCCTAGTCTAATCGGAATAAACTTTCTTCCAAGTGGGAAGGTCCTTACACAGTGGTCGAAGTTACACGGCCAGGGTCAGTACGATTGGCAATGGAAGACGGCCAAGTTCTCTCGAATTCTTGGAACATCGACCAATTACACAAGTTTTATGTGTAACAAACCATTCAGACAATAAAACCTCAGGTTCTCTCTAACTCTATTGTCTTATTTTTGAGTAGTGCTTTCATAATCTTTCGACTACATTCCAAACACCCAGTTTTCTTTATATTGGTCAAAAGGCAGGTAACATCACCTAGTCGAAGCCTCTCCTCTCTGCACGTGGTCCTGCCCACTAGAAGGAGCTTCCTAGTGTCGACTCGTTACTCACTTTTGCTGCCAATACAAAGAGCTCGGGTTCTATTTGGTCGAAATATTCTTAAAGCTAGCTCTTTTCTACCTTAGTTTATTTCTTCAGTTATTTTAAAAAAATACTCTAAGCAGAGTGCACTTTCTTAGATTTATTCAACCGCTTTTGGTGTACTCGCTCGTCTCTAACCGGTCGGAGGAAGAAACACATCTAGTAGAAGTCTCTCCTCTCTGCACGTGGTCTTGCCCACTAGAAGGAACTTCCTAGTATTGTTCAGTTTTCTACTTTTTCTTCCAGGATAGACCTATCGAGTCCACCAAAGAAGGACGAACGAATTTTTTAAAGTCCTCTAGACGTTTGCCTAACTCAAGTTGCCGTTCTCGATTTAATTAATCTGATCGGAGATGGTAATATCACATAGTCGAAGCCTTTCCTCTCTGCACGTGGTCCTGCCCGCTAGAAGGAACTTCCTAGAATCGATTCATTACTACTCTTTTGACCAGTGCATGACAATCGTGATAAAAAAAACTACAAGTTAATCAAATCTCTGCTTTTGAAACTTTTTAACACTATTTACTTAGTTTATCTAAATAAACTAAGCAAATAGTCGGGGGCTAGGATAAAGTTATTAATTTGACTTCAATTCTTAGTTTTTGTTCGTCAATTATCTTTTGAGTTACTAACTACTCGACAAGATAATTTGCAGGAAACAAGATGGATTATATATTACATTAGCAAAAGCTTGTTTTCATAGGTTTTTATTACAAACTACTCTGAAGAAGGAGATCCCAGTTGCATCTCCTCCGAGACCTTCCTGCCGATCGGTCAGATTTCTTCAATCAAACGACTTGCTTCTTCAGGCGCTTGAAGTCAGCGTCGATTGGTTGCACATTAAGGCTGGGGTCATGAGCTTTAAGTTTTGCCAATACATAACTTATTGCACCTTCGACCGCCTCTTTTATCGAGTCAGCTTGGTTGGCCTTCAGGGTGGTCATCTGTTCTTGCAAAGTCCCGACTTGTTCCCCAATAGTACTTATGTGAGCAGCTATCGTGTCTTTTGGAGGAGTTTTTCCCTCACCACGCAGCTCACCAAGTATATTGTTCAGGAGCATGATGTTGCCTTGAAGATTAATCTTCGTCGACTTCATCTCCTGTTGGTTACGAGTTGAAGCCTCACGGAGTTGTTCATTCTTGACTACTTGCTCTGAAAGGGGTAAGACTAGTCAAGCAAAAATAATTCTTAGAAGAGGAAAGAACTAGTTCACAGGTAAAGAATTCCTTACCTGCTAGTCGAGAATCTAACTTCTCGATTTCCTTATTATGGGAAGCAATGGTCTCAAAGATGTCGCCCTCCCATAATTTGATGTCCTTTATGCTTCTCTCATGATGTGGAGGGTCTCGTTATGATCATGGTTTTTTCTTGATCCCTAGTTTCAAGCCTTCCTAGCTCAAGCTCAATTGCTAAAAAGAAATGAGAGTTAGAATAAGAAAAGAACTCGTGAAGGACTACAGGTAAAGAACTGCTTACCTGCTTGCCGAGATCTCAGCCTTTCAATCTCTTGATCTTTATCTTTGGCGATACGAGAAATCTCGTGAACGACCAAAGTTTTATCTTTAACTTCGATTTGGAGCCTTCTCATTTCATCCTCTTTTTCTAAAAAGAAATAAGAGTTAAAAAGGCAAAGATCAACTACATAAGCAAGCCTTAAGTTCAGCGCCTTCGCTTATCTCTCCTGTAATTTTTGAGTCACAGAGTTACCTCCCGATGCTTCTTCAAGAGGTCTTCTTTCTCTCTTAGCTTTCTCGCCTCGCCTTTTTCATAATCGAGCGAGTCAGCCAAAGTCTTTTCGTCACTATTTAACCTATAAAGGTTAAAAGTAGACATGAGCACTATCTAACTGGTCATAAGTCTTTCTACGACTAGCACCTAGTCATGAGTTTTTCCACAACAAACCCCATAAGCACTGTATAAGTGGTCAAATCAAAAACGACTACGAATAACAGTGACTTACCACCTCTTTGCCTGTTCACACAGCCCACTTTTTCTTGTTGTAGCTCTACAAGTTGTCGCGATATTCACCAATAGTGGCAATTTATTCTAGAGCTTTCGCAAAAAGAAAGACAAAGAAGAAGCAAGGAAGGCCACACATATAAGTATCCTTAAATACTTACATTCATGGTCGTCCGAGCAAACATCGAAAAACCATCGTTGACTCTTCACTTATCTATCTTCGCGACTTGATCCCACCAAACCTTTTCGAGACGCCGTTGTCAAAAATTCCCTCTGCTGGAAATATCTTTGGGATGAGGGACTCGATCGCGAGATCTAAAAGCGTAAGACCCCACGATGGAAGCGAGCCCAAAGAAATCAGCACGAAGTTGAAGTACTCCTCTTCTCGATTACAGAATCGCAGCCTTCTTTGAGACCGGAGGCACGCTCTGAACGACTTTCTTCCCGACACGGTGGTCGTACATCACCACCTCGCCGTAGGCTTCTACCGTTGCCTTGCCTCTCCCACGACCACCTCGCTGGTCGTGAGTAACTACCTCGATGGTTGTAACAATCACTTCGGTTATGACTTCTTCCGCCACTCGAAAGCAAAGGTGATCCTTCGACCACTCGCTGTCATCTCTCCATCCACTAGAGAAGTGACAATAGGCTTCTTAATAGAAGCATCCTGGGTCAAGGAGTCAGGCTAAGAGCAACAAAAAGAAAGCACGTTAAGTTGTGAAAAGCAAAAGGTAAATGCTGTTCTTACAATTTAGTTTTTCTCACATACCTCTGCACTCTGGACTTAACCAGGAACTTATGAGTCACCCTCTCAACGGAAGATTTCTTCGACTTCTTTTCTACGACCACTTCTGGTCGGAGTTCAAGTTGAAGGATAGGCTCGGCCACGACCACGTCTAGTCGTGGATTTTGAACAAGAGTCACCTCTCTGATCTCTTGACTTTCCGGATGGCCGATATCAGTCTCGACTACTCCGAGATCGGCGCTTCCCTCGATTACGTGCTCTCATGGAGCAAAGATTGTCTTTCACAAAAGATATAAAGTCCTTCCAGTTCTCCTTTTCTAGTCGCTTGACAAAACTAGGAAAGGCAGAAACTGCGAAAGTTTTCTTGTCATAATAGAAGGGTACCTTGGCTTTGCGCTTAAGAGGTTCTATTTGCTTCGATCTCTTCACTTTCAATGCTTCAACCTCCTCAAGCTTCAATTGCGGCCATATCTGCAGCAGATTTTGCAGAAGATCTGGTCGAAATAAAAGAACTTGAGCTTGCCCCTCCCTCGTCGGTGACTTTCACGAGTCGATGCTTGTTAGACGGAGGAGCTGGACTTTTTTCCACCGCTATCCTCGCTGATGGTTATCGGGCTCAACCTCTTGGTCGCTCCGATGATTTTCCATGCCTACTTTGTGAAGAAAATGTAAAAGGATTATCGACCGCTTGTAAGATTTTCTACCACCAAGATCCATTAGTAAGTTTTTCTACGACATTTCCTTGATCGTAAGGTTTTCACGATCGCACTAAGTCGTAAGTTTTTTCACGACAAACGACACCATCAGAAGATTTTCACTTACCAAAGATTCAGTCGTATGTTTTTCTACGATATTTCCTTGATCGTAAGGTTTTCTATGATCACTACCAAGTCATAAGTTTTTCTACGACAAACAACCAACAGAAGTCTTTCTACGACTTTAAAGTCCTAAGGATAAAATCAACCTCGATTACCTTTAGGCGCCCATCTTCTTCTCAAGGATAAAACCGCAAGGATTTGAGGAACCGCCACTCTGTGGCGGAGATTTCTCACAAACAAGTTTGACCCAACGCCGATCTATGCTTGTGAAAGATCTGCGGCAAACAGATAAGACATTCATTAGACCACTTTGAGAAAGACCAAACCGAGGGTTAAGTCAAGATTCACTTACCCGCCTCGAGTCCCCGGCTCTGGTCTTTTGGTCCCATATACTCCACATAGGAGGTACTCGCTTCTTCAAAGGGCTAATTCAAGTGTGATGAAACCCTTCACCACATGTCATCCGTTAGTCCCGCCTCTTTCAAGTCCTTGATGGCTTGAATGTAGGGAGCAATTCGACCAAGATCCATGGGAGTCAAATCCCAGGAAGAATTCTTTTCGGCAGCCTTCCCCGCGAAAGTAAGGCTGTCATCTTGGGTGATTTTCCAGTAAAACCACATCTTCCTCCATCCCGGCCACGAAAACCGGGTAAACATCTAAATATACTCCTTCGACTTCCCGTCATGGAGCTTCAGATCACAACTCCCAGCAATCCTAGATTGTCAAGCCATTCCATAGAAATATTGAAAGAGCTCAAGGTCTGCTAGAATTTCCAGGTATGCCTCACAAAGATACACGAATATACTTAGCATAGTGATGGAATTAGGACCGATGTTCACTAATTCCACCCCAAAGTGCTCGAGTACGAGTGTGATAAAGGGGTGAGCAGGCAATCGAAGGCCACACTCACAATATGCCTGGAAAACGGGGATTTGCCTAATCTCCCCCGACGGCCAATGCTGTCCAACCGCCACAATCCACTTCACAAGAACCTTCTCTCGAATCTTCCTGCCGCTAAGGCTTGAATCTTCACCGCATCCATCTCCGACTCGCCCACTCAGAACTGTTCTAGCCATATCTCTCGAGAGGGGAGGTTTTGGATTAAGAAAGGTCTTAGGAAAAGGCACAATTGGGTTGATGGCGAGAAGGCAAGAACTCGGCGAACAATGGAGCTATTTGGGGAAAAGTAGAAATCCAAGTCTCACCCCCGTAAGTATTTATAACCATATGCTTGTTGAAAGGGTGGAAACCCAAGGGTTGCCACCGCTTGAACCGCCCAACAGCATGCATATATAAGAGTCGCTTTGAGATTCTATAAGTTTGTCCGCCCAAGAAAATCGTGTTCATTTTACACCTCAAGCAAAATTACTTTCTTGGCCAAGCCTTTCTCGCTAAATGAAATATCAATCGAAATGTTTTACTCGATCACCATACTATGACTATTTGATAGTCGTAGTAACCTTCTTGACCAAGTATATTCCTCGGTCAAAGTGATGTACAAATGTCGAAGAGTTTTTCCTTCGACCATCTCTCCCACGACCTCTCGTGGTCATAAGACCATCTACGACTCCTTTACCAAGTAAGTTACTTTCACTTGAAGTCGGGGCTAGATGACGAGGATCTAATAATCCTCATTTTATCTTTTATCTATAATTCTTATTATGGGTAAATATGATGTCATGTGGTCCCTAGGTATACCCCTTATATTTACAAGGAGAAGCCTACCGTGGTCGTAAGTTCTTCTACGACCACCCCCATAGTCGTAAGTCCCGCCACGACTACCTTATGGTCGTAAGTTCTTCTACGATCATTATTCACCGTAAGTTATTCTACGACTACCCCATGGTCGTAAGCTCTTCTACGGTCAGTCACCACGACCACCTTATGATCAATAAAACCTACAGCATTTGAGCGGGTCCAATTGATTAAGGAACCCAAGCAAATAACATACCGTTATTCTACGGAGTAATAGCATGTAATACCCCATTATCTCGACAAATAATCGCCAGCAAGCATGAAGGAGTTAACACTGTGATTATCGCAAACATGCTACTACATAGACATGATGAGGCGCTTTTCACCGGAGAAACGGCTACTCCTCCACGATTATATAAAGGTGGCGATCGAGAAGAAAGGGGGGGGCAATCGGAGAACACATCAAGCAATCGGGAAGACAATCACTATCTTCTGTAATAGTCTTAGTCATTTCTCCCGATTGTACAAGATACACTCAATATCATACACACACAGGAGTAGGGTTGTTATTCTCCCCGGAGAAGGCCTGAACCTATATAAAAATACTCATGTCAATCTCTCTACGTGATTCCATTCTAGGAGACCCCCCGAATCAAACAATCTTTAAGTAAGATCGGTTCTAAAACACCGACAGTTCTATAAAACCCTATAGAGTGTATAGTGGCACCTGGTTGGTGGTGACCAACTGAGAGACTTTGGAAGTCAAGTTGTTTGCGATGCAATGAGTGATAAGTTGATTTATTGGAGTAACTCTTGGTAAGGGTTTGACTTGAGCCAAAAGTTTTGTCTTTAGGGCCAATTAATGGCATTATTGCAATTGATAAAACCTAGAGTGGTTTGTGGTTCAAGATCTTTCGCTCATGTTAAGTGGAACTTTAGAAATTGTTTAAAGTACGGAAGTAATGGTCGATTATGAGAGTACCATGATTGGGTACTTTACACTTGCCAGTAGAAGAATTGTGTTGGTGTAGTTTAATGAGGATAGAATTGTGAGAATTCTAGTCGTTACGATAACCACGGAGATGGTAGGAAATGTTGAGTTAATGTCGTATGACTTGGTTTCAATGAGTAACTTTCTTGAGGTTAGAATCTTTCAAAGGATGATTTGGTCAAGAATATATCTATCTATTGACACTAATGATTGAGTAATGTTAGACTATGGGAATTTTAGTCAATCAAACCTGATGAATTCCCTATCATTCACACCAGACGTTCATTGTAGGAGTCTTGGAGGTTAAATTTGGGCTTCGCATATTTATGCTAGGACTTTGGTCATCCAATAATTATGTGTAGAGGAAGTAAAATAAGAGTGGATTTCTAACAATGAGATGATCTTTGATAGCACCCTTCTCGATGTAGTACATGAGAGTGTGTGATGTGAATTTCGAGTTGTTATTCTTAAAGGATTGAGTGATGTGATTGCTAGTGAGATCTATTTTGAGATGCATTAGAGTCATCTGTCAAGGTAATTGCTCATGACAGAGTTGGCTATAGTATGTTGTGAGTCAATAGAGCCTCTAAAAGTTGTAGATGATGTATTGGTTTGAGCATGGCGTTGAGATTGCCAATTTAAGATAAAAAGTTAGTGTGATATAGATGAAAGGGAATTCCATAATTCGAGAGAAATTTTATTCCTAAAAGAGAAATTGAAAAAAAGTGTTTCCTCGAGTAGTGAAACGCCTGCTTTGAGCTATGTGCCTATGATTTGATGTCTTTCGCAAATTGAGGTTGAATTTACGATTGGCATAGGTGGTTCTTATCAGTTCAGAAAGAATAAAGGAAGTATTTAATTTGGGAATTTGAGTGATTTCTCCTTTGGTGGTCGTGGTGTTTATTTTCAAATTTCCTAATTTGAAGGTGGAAAAGTTTCGTGATGAATTTGTGATTCTAGTTTTTGACTCTTTTATTACCGAATTGGTAACGCGTGGTTGCGATGAGAGTTCTTCATTTTCAATCGGGTTCTTGGTTAAAGGAGGTGCTCTTTGTTAGATGAAGAGTTCATTTTTGAGCATGTTGTGCGTCTTTGTACCAAAGGGGAAGTTGGCCCAGGTACATTGGGCTGTTTTCCTTATTTGTGGGGATTCGAAAGTTGGCATACTGCTAGGACTGTCTCGGGTTCATACGCGGGGTACGCAACATCTGGTATGTCCAGTGCTGAGTGAGTACCTGAGAGGTCCAAAGTTTCGCTGAGAGCCGCAACAACGAGTATGATCTTACATTTGTGTCCTATGTGTTGAGATAACCTATAACGACCAAGACGCTGTTGAGGTGTAAGACGTTGGTATACGCTATGGTCTAAGCGTGATAAGACTTGGGACTTGAAACTCGCATGCACGAGCTTTAACAAGAGTTGTTAACGCCTGCACGTGTTCATGGTTGTTAAGTTCAGTTGGTATTCTTGATTAGAATTCGGCCTAATTGCTTAAGGAGGGTAGAATGTAATACCCTCGCTCAATCTTAAGAATTATAATTGAATTTCAAACCATTTTATGGGACTTAAAATGGAATTTCAGAATTTCTGTAAAAGGGGGATTAAATCTTGGGCCAAAGGCCCATAGCCTTGGCCCATTAGGGGCAACCAAAAACCCTAGAGGTACAGTAACTCCGCCTACATAAGGCATGCCCCTCCATTGTCGCTGTCCAAGAAGAAGGGGAGGGAGAAGAACCTTCAAAAGTCACGGCCAAGGAGAAAAGAGGAGGAAGAGAGGAGAAGAAGACGAGAGGAGCACTTCGCGGGGGAATTCAGTGATCTCCTGTAGTTCCACAAGGGTAACGAACGATGTTCTTCACTGTTTGATTCAGAATAGATGTGAAATCGATTAAGATTGTTGGATCGAATTCCTACCGCTAGTAGTTCTGTTCTGTCCAGATTGTTGCACGGCCGATTTCATGTTCTTAGGGGTCGATTTTGAGATGTCCATCTCTAGAGATATTTAGATACTATTCTTAGCTTTCCGTAGCCACTAAGAACACCTAATTCCAATGTACGCATCAAAGGTTATGGTATGATCTTCCCTGCTGTCCTGAATTTTTAACGAGAATGAACTGTCAAGTTGCCTTTTAAATTATGATTATGATAATGGAAGATTCAGGGTTTTCACCCAACTAGATTTTTGTAGAAATTTTTATAAAATTTCCAGAATGATAAAGAACGCCCTAATCGGAGTTGTAGATCAAAAGTTGTGATCTATTCTTTACTGCTGTCCTTTTCGTCTAGACAGAATCTGTCTTGTACTTTCATCTACCAGTTAGCATTTTATTTTGGCCGAATTGGGAGATCTTGTCAACTAAAATTTTGTAGATATGTTTGTTAAGTTTCCATAGGATCTGGGCTCACCTCGTTCCGAGTCCCAGATCAATAGATATGAGTTATTCCGCTGCTATCCAGATTCGCTTCGTGATTGGGTTGTCTGCTTTCGAATAGGTCTATTAGTTAATTCTGGGTTATCGTGAAGGTGTTGTAGAACGCTTGCGTAGCATCCTGCACCATGTTGTTCTTATTTCGAGTACTTACTTGTGTAGATGGCGAGGCTTCGGGTTTTGAGCACCTTCGTTGCCTACTAACGCTGCAACGCCGAAGGCAAGTACTTTGATATTCTTAAGATTTGTGAGTGCCAATGCTTGATGTTCAGATTGTGTTTTATATGATACATGAGAAGATTCAATGTTTATGTTCCTTTCATATGTGATATTCCCATGATTAAAGATGATGTTATTCATTATTCATAGTTCATTACATGCATCCATTATCATGTTCCATCCACGGGAGTGGATTATAAAGACCCATCAATTCCAGTATGGGTACGTAAGACCCACCATTCTAATGTGGGCAGATTTGGACACCCATATGAAACGTTCTTCATATGGGATTTGGATCCCCGTATTTTGTTAAATGCGGGCTTAAGTGAACACCGACGGGTGTGTCACTAGCTATACCGGTATAAGCAGGAGTGCAGTCCTTTCATTTCATTAAATCCATTCATTCATATATACATTCGGTGTTATGTTCATATTCTTTAATGTTGTTGTCTCATTCATATTTGTTGTATGTCCAATTATTCACTGTACTTGATGAGTCTCGGACGATTCTTGCTTTGTTTGTTTATTTTAGGTGATCGTTGATGATGACTCTGTTGGGAGGGAGTAGACACACACTATTCATTTATTTCACCATACTCCAGTTTCAATAATAGGACTTGGTTATGTCTTTCATTCGTTAATTGATGAACTGTAATAAATAAAGTTAGATGTGGTTGATATCTCTCTCCATGTTATGGTTTCTTAAGTACGGCTTGTGGTCCTTGATTACTCCTTTGATATAATTATCTTAGTGGATTCAGTAGACTTGAATAATTGAAATTTGTGAACTGTCGTTGGATTCAGATTATATTCCTTCATTTGTTCTATTATATGTAGTTCTTTTTTTTTTTGCCATTAGATGAGATATTGTTTAAATTCTTCCGCATTATGGTTGTATGTTAGATTCTTTAGGTAACATTTTGGCTTCCGAATAGCCAGGGTGTTACACATAGTAAACAAATATGGTAACATCCATAATTAACACAACTTTATTAATAAATATCAGAGTTTATTACAAGAAAGGCTTTCGAGCCAACAATAAAGAACACAGCGGAAGACGAAGAAGAAGTAGTAGAGCCCAGCTAATCTGCCACAGGCAATCGACTGGGTAGCGGCCTAGTCATCGAGATCTACACCGGTAGCAAAGTCATCCTCTGAACAACATTTTATTAAGCAAGGGTGAGTACAAAAATGTACTCCACAAGTTACACCCATAATAGAGTTAATGTATGCATGGATATTATCAAAGGAAGGCTTATAGGGTTGTTTGTGTAAAAGCAACATTTGACATTTTAAATATAATAGCTAAGTTCAAAAGCTCAAGTTTTACAATATTTAAAAACTTAGTTTTAACTGAATTAATAAAGCTAATGTAGGCACCAACCTAACACTAACTTAAACATGGGCACCAACACGTGGCTTCAATTCGTAATTTTCTCATGGACACCAATCCATATCATAAGCTTTGTTTTATAAAATATTTTTAAAACAAAATCAAAGTCTAACTTTAAGTGGCTTTGCTCAACATGTCTATGACCATGGACACGGCTATTCAAATAGTTTTACACTTTGCAGAGGTTGCAAAACTTTACCCACAAGAGATAATCAACTTTTAATGTCCGTCTAACACACTTCCGAAGGTGTGCGACTAAGTGATTATCACAAGGTCTTTACAATGCGCTATCCCAAAGTAGTTATGCCCGCTAAGGTTTCACTTCCTTTGGGCTAACCACCCGCCGGAAGCTCCCTCTTGCGCCAAGTGGGAATTCTATCTAATCGGCACCCGCACATCAAAATGGCACAACTAATAGTGGAATGTTGTAGATTATTTAGCCTAGTCTGTCTCATTCTGGACTTATGGTAGTATGGTGGAGCTTTGTAAGATGCGGCTCGAAGACCGGTCCTTAACTAACTTGGGCGACTTCCAAAATAACCTCTAGGCCTCAACCATTCCCGAATTGAGCTCGTGCATAAACCTGCACCCACCAACTATCCATTTCACCCAAGTCTAAACCAATTTATTTTATTTTATTTTTCAAAATCATTTATAAACTTCCATGACACACCAATGACATGGATACAATTTAAACAACATTTGATTTTTGGCTGGAATTCCCCAATCAAATATTTCAGGTCTAAGCATGGCTAAGCATAATTCTTCCTAAAATGCTCTAGTTCATACTATTGTATAAACTAGATTTTTATCTAAGGTATCAAGGTAGGTTTAATTCAATGTCAAGATTGGCAATACAAAGGATTTAGGCATAACTATAAATTTTAAACAAGAGTTTAAATTAAACCTAATATAAATAAGCATACAATAATAATTTAAAATAGAATTTAAATAATTTGAAATATTAGGATCAAATATGTAACTTTCCTTGCTCAATTAGTTGTTGTTCTCAAACGGTGTTGAAATCTGACTCTCCGAAGTCGTTGAAATCTATACGAGAAAACATGTCAATTTCAAAGTAAATTCAAATAAACTCCAAATTAAATAATTTTGGTACTGGAAGATATATATTGAATTTATATTAATTTAGAAACAAGAATTGACGGAATCAGAGTTCGTATGAAGGAGAACGAACATCTGGAAGTTTCAATTTCACATGAAATGACAGAATTGAAGTTTCAAAATTTTGTGGAATTGTTTTTCTGAAGGAAAAAGGAATTTCCACACAAGCAAGCCACATAGGCATGACGGGGCAGCCACATGTGTAGAGGAGATGATGTGGCGATGAGGTGGCGTCGCGGTGGCATGCCATGTCGGCATCAATCCGGAGGCGGCTCGAGAACCGGTGGTTCCCACAAACGGTGGTGCAGCGGAGGGCGGCTGTAACATCTACAGAATGCCTAAGTTTGATTAGTTAAGCATCTAATGTGTATTTGTGAAATTTTGTACTTTTTAAAACTTTTTGTTGCAAAGCAAATAGGTTGAAACCTAGTCTTCCAAAATCCTAGAAATGAATTTTCTAAAACAAAATAAAATTTTGTCCAGATCTTAAAACTTAGTTCAGAGTGGAGTGTAAAACTTATGTTGAAAATCCTTTGATTTTGAAGACTAGAATTTAAACGTAGAAATCCAAGACTCCTTCTCCAATTCAAAAGCTCAAATTGAATTTGGGGCAAAACTAAAAAGGTTTCAAGTATGGGAATATTTTAGTTGGATTCTATTTTCTCTCGATTATGCTCGCTTGAATTTTTCTCGAATCTTTGGAGGTTATTTGGTTCCCATTTAATTTGCATCTCATATTTGAATTTGAATTTAAAATACAAACAACTCATGTGAACAGTGCTCGAAATATTTTTCCTAGGTTCTCGAACAACTAAATAACTCACCTTCAAAATTTTACAATTTTAGAATTAATTTGCTATTTTAAATAGCAAGTCAAATATCGGTCAAATCCATGCATCTACACTGCTATTCTCCATCCCCATTTCTTCTTTCACAGCCGCACCATCCCACTTCACCCACTGCATTTCTCCAACTCTTGCCCCAGCCGAACCATCCTTCTCCCCCTGCCAATTCATTTCCCCAACTACCAAAGCCTCACTACCAATATCAGCCCACTGCCCATTTCTTTATTCCCCAGCTGAACCATTCCCCACTACCACTCAATTCCTCTCATGCCAGCTCTTCTCCCCCAACCGATCTTCATAGCAACCATGAACACAAGCCTCTCCTACACTTCTCTCCTCACAATCCAAATCAAAAACTGAAAACCAAGTCATGTATGTCATACCTACATCGTTCCTCATCACTCAAGCATGCCATTCATCCAAAAAATTTTTGCATGCATGTCCGTTTGAGCAAGTTTGAGAGAAGGGAAGAAGTGGCAATGGTTTTGGCTAGAAGGATAGCAGCGGCGAGCAGCTAGCAGCGCTGTGGCTGAGCCAAGCTGCGACCGAGTCCAGTTGCTTGATGGCGTGGCTGAGGCGAGGGGGCAAGGCGGCATAGTGGAGGCAGCGACGCGACGATGGCTTGAGGCACGGGTGGCCGGCGTCGAACGAGCCATGCAGAGCCGGCGACGTGGAGGAGTTGACCGAGGCACTCGCGGCAGTTGGAGCGACAATGGCTGGCGTGGCGCACCGAGGCGATGCAGCAGGGCACCGAGGTGGCTCCATCTTTGGCAACGGTGGCGCCGAAGCGATGTAGAGGCAGAGAAAGAAGCGGTGGCGGCGGCGAGGGAGCCAACACGAAGTGATGGCGGTCGGTGGCTTTGCACGACGTGGAGGCGACTATTTGGCGTCGAGAAGAAGCCGGTCAGCGGCAAGGTGGCGACACATGCATGCATGCATGCGGTGGCGCTGGCCAACGGTGCAGTGGCTCGACACCGGCAGCTTGAGGCGCATGCATGCGAGTGGCGGCTCCGTGGGCTTGGCCGAGAGCGACGGTGCCAAGGTGGAGCCGGCATGGCATGTTGCGCCCGAGCACAGTGACAGCATGGCGGTGCATGCAGTGGCTTGGCACTGGCATGCGGGAGCAAGGACAGTGTATGCATGTACCATGCATTCGACACGACAACCCTCGACGGCACAACGTGGGTCAATAGCGGCTCGGGAACATAGCGTCAAAGGAGAACAATGATGGAGGATGGCGTGGCGCATGCGGCACCGAGGGCGCGATGCATGCGTCGGCACTGGGATGACGGACGTGGATGAGAGGCCGAGCAGACGTGGATGAGTTCGGCGATGACTACGGCGGACGCAGACAAGAGGCAGAGCGGACACGGAAATGATGACGACTACAGCTCACGCTGTGGTAAAATCTTTAATGTTAAATTGCGTTACCGCATTACGATATTAGTTGTGCATGTGGCATAATCTTCAGAAGCATGGCATTGTACAATTTATGCATGTTTAATTGTAAAAATGTTTTGGTAGCTTAAGATCGGTGTAACCCTCCGGTTATGTCATAATTGTGCATAGGCGTGATCATGTGATGAACTAATTGAATCACTCAAATATATTTGACAAATGGATAATTGAAGTAGTGAGAAGATTAGTTGGCAAAACAGTAAAGTCTTTTGGATGAGATGATGAACAGAGAAGAGAAGGTGATTAGAAGAAAAATCGGAATGTCAGTGGAACCCACTTGCAAAATCAACTATCTAATGCTAACAAATGTTGTGAATATCGATTAGGTCACTCAAACAAATTAACAAATTTGAAAGTTGAAATTTGTAGGAAGTGAAGCTAGTAGCACTTTAGTTTAGAGAGGTTCCTTTATAAGAGGTATGAACAGAGAAGATAAACTGGGAATACTTAGAAATGACAATGGGCTAATGACTTTATTAATACAAGTAGTTAAGAAATGTTATTAATTCAAATAGCCACCGAACAATTATCTAACAGAGAAAATTCAATCAGGAAAACAAGTTTTGAGAAGAGTTATTAAAAAATATGCAGTGAACCTGCACTTAAAAATTGGACAACAAAATTTGTTATTAAGCTAATTAAATAAGTTAAACCTTCTTAATAGAATTGTCAAGGAATTAGAAATTGACCTAAAAGGAGCAGTGAGCTAAAGCCATGTCAAATACAAAGATCAGTTAAGTAAACCTCATATTAACTAGTCTTTAGTATTTGATCTAAAAGGGTAAGCTTGGTCATAACTAATTCAAATCAACTCCAAATTGAGTGAAACTCATTTTATTGGTTTTCATTTTTAACGTGCTTTCACATGGCATAGATTTGAAACATGTTACTATCACAGAAAATTTCAGAATTAGAATTAATTTCTGTAATGAATTATTTTAACACTGAAAATTCAATTAACTTCAAAAATCAATAAGAAATTCATATGAACTCCAAATGGGGTGATTCCAATTTTGTTGTTCATAAAATTTTATTATATTTCATACCATGTAAAATTTATCTCTACCACAACTCCAGAAATTTTTGCAATTGTAATTAATTTCGGACAGAAAGCAACAGAATGTGATTTTTCCGGATTTTCCTTCTCGGCTAATTTTCGAACGGCTATAACTTTCACATACAAACTCTGATTGAACTAATTCTTTCACCTAAATTCATATAAAATCATAATATCACTACTGTATAAATTCCATGCATTTTTTTGCATTTTGAATGTTTCGACTTTATTTGGCGTTTATTGCAATATCGTCTTTCAATAGGGTTTCGACGTTTCCGACGAATTTGTGAGTTCTTCTAGAGGGTAATCGAGAGTGGTACCAGCAAAGGCAAGTAATACCCTCTGTTGACCATGTTGCTCCTACTAGTTTCAAAAAGTATTCATGTTGATTTTAAGTATTCTATGCATTGCTTTAATTTCGAATACTTATATGTCAAATTGGTAGATTTAGTTATATCCTCCATGTTTAGTTGTTGCGTAGGTTATATGTATGTATGGGAACCTTGTGTTGTAGGATAGATCGATGCTTAGTCATGCTAGTAGTTGTAGTTGAAAGTGGTTAATGGAGCTAGTCCATCGGCCAAGGGGAATTGAATTATGTTGAAATTTGAGGAATGTGTCTAGATCTTCGAATCTAGTTATTGTGGACTTGTTTGGGTAGTGGATACCATGTTTTGACTTGGACGGGTGATAGGGTGATGAAGGGAGGCTGTCCAGGATTCGTGTAGCCCCGTCTAGGTGATTAAGGACCGGTCTGTAGTGTGATGAATCGTCTTACATGCAACCACATGCCGGGATAATGGTGAAGGCTTGGCTTATTAATTTGTTGTGTGTTAGCTATCAAAATACAACTAGATTGACAATGTGCCGGGTGGGAACCGGGAAGGTTCCCTCGCCGGAGGAGCATCGGTAGTTGCTGAGGCTTTACCGGTGGCTCATGTTTTGTTGTTGTTGCATTGTAAATCTAGTGGGGGCATGTTAAGTTTCGCCTTACATGCCCTTAAGGGTCTTTTGCGTTTGCGGGAAGCTGCACAAGGGACTTACTTACACAACAGGGTACACCCATGGTGATGATAAGTGACTTTCGGTCATGGTGTTGTTTCCTCAGGTGCCTTGATAGTTAGAACATGGCATTGTAACGGCCTCGTTATGGTATCTCGGTCACACTCTTATGGAAGAGTGCTTTGGCCGATATTGAGAGATAATCATATCATATGGGTAAAGTGTACAAACTCTGCAGAGTCATTAATCTATTCGAATAGCCGTGTCTCCAGTCATGGACATCACTTGTGGGAAAGCATGAACAGTTAGAGGATGGGAAGGATGGGAACTAGGTCAAGTTATGTTCGGTAATGGTTTGTTGTCACGAACGGGGAGTTCGTGTGTTGATTTTAGTTTACCCGGGTGGGGTAGCTACTTTGGGTATGATCTCGTGATTGTGAAAATGTTGATTATGAATTGGAATACCTACTGTTATATAATGTTTCTAAATGTTTGACAAAATAACAATTTAAATCTGTACCGGGTATCTCATCGTAAAACCTTGCTTTATGCTGAAAATAAACCCTTTTAGCCATCCTTCGATACTTGAATGCATTTATTATATGTTGCTATTTGTAAGTCTTGCGAGTACATTTTTGTACTCAATCGGATTGTCCATGTTGCAGGTGAGAACGTCGTACGAACCGGTTATTGCTATCGTATCGATTTCGGGTGATACGACAAATGCAACAGCTTTAACTCCAGTTGGTTGCCTGTGGGTTTGGGCATACCAATCTGGTTATTTCCTTTTTATTCTAAGTTTATCTTCCGCTGCGATTTATTTGTTTTATGGTTAGATTTGCCCGGTCAGCCCCTTGTGCAAAATTTGGCCATAAGGTTCTATTTGTTGATGTTATAATAATAATGCTTTTAATATTTTTGCATATTTGATATTTTTGCATATTTGACTATGGATTTGATTCAATGTTGTGTTGGATATGTGCATGTCAGCCATTGATCCTTGGGAGCTAACATGAGACACATATCCGGGTACTTGAAATCCTTTCCGTTTCTCGTTAAGGGTTGCGCCTCCGGATTTTGTAGTGTGATCATTTGCTCTCTTTTGTTCCAAGTAGTTGCGCATCGCCTACGGGCGGCATGTATAGTAATTATGTCTGAAAACTAACTGTGGTTCATTTGTATCTTGTGCTGGCCTTCGAGCCTTAGTACCCCCATTTGTATCTCATTTAGGTGATTTTGGAATGTTTAGTACATGCTAGAATTAAATTGCATACCCGTTGCCTGCTTACTCACCTTATGCTCATTCTTTACTCACCACATCTTTTATGCACCAAAATATTAAGGGGGGTAGTAGAGGCCTCAAATTATATTTTGAGCATCATGAGTCTTGCATCATACTCATGTTTTCATTTACTATTTCAATTTGAGCACCTCGTGACCTGTTAGCCATCAAATATCATCCATTCAACCTCATTGGTTCCAAAAATGCTAATAAGTCATGTTAATCCAAGAATGATTGTACGTAAGTGGTTGTATGAGTATGCCCCTAAATTATTAAGAAGGTGAACCAAAGCACTCATGCCATGTTCCTCATACTAGTGTCATAATTATAATAAGCTTGCCATGCTCAATTAGGTTCCAGATAAATCTAAAAATTGAGGCTCGGAATTGAATTTTTATTTAGTGTTGATTTAAGATCCGAATTTGATTTTTGAATTTCGAAAAAGCAATAAATCAAATAGAGTTTTAGAAAATAGCAAATAAAGTCCAAAAATCTAGACAAATTCACAGAAATTCCTTGAATTATTTTGAACTTAATAAAATTATTTCCAACTTAAAGTTGGCTTTTATTTTTGCAAATAAATTATTTTTATTTTCTAGAAAATAGGAAAAACCTTTTAAAAGCCATAAAATTCAAGAAATTACTTAATTTTTCCTTTTTAACTTTAAATATAGGAAAATCCCAAAAAATAAATAAATTTTCTTTTTGACTTTTGAAAACTAAGAAATTAAATTATTAATTTCATTTTTTATTATTAAACCAACAAAACTCTTTGAAATTTCGAGCAATCAAGGAAACTCTTTTACAATTCGAAAATCTAATAAAATAATAAATTTATTAAATTTAATTTTGGTAACATAACTTTGGGATGTTACAAGTGAGTTTCGCTTTTTGAGCCAAATTTATTCACATGAATAAGTTCATAATGGTATTTGTGACTCATCCATGCGATTGGATGCTTTAAATCCCATCATATGCTCAATTTGGCACTTCTGGAGAAGGTTCATGAAAACAAGTTTTTCTTTGCGAAATCAAAAACTTACTTTATAAAAATTATTTGAGAATTGGATTTTTAAGGGCTATATAAGTTGGAAATACTCTAAATATGTTTATGTGAAAATTTAGAGCACATTACAACAACTCCATCTTGTCTCCAAAAATTAGCACCGAAATCAGACTCTTTCAATCGAGCTTGGCTCGGACTAGCCTCCTGAGCGATCGACCACTAGCCCATCAGTCCAATCGCTTGTGCCCAGTGGTCAGATCAGTTTTGTGAGTGGAACCTTTTTCTTATGGCTGAACCATTTTCTTCTCTCCTTCGGCTATTATTTCTTCCACTCGAAAGCAATCTCCTCTCTCTCGCCTCTGGCCACCCCTCTCTTCTCCGGCTTGGAACTCCTTCTCCAGCCATTGATTTTGCGTCCTGAGGTAATAAAAAATGCTCTCCTCCTCCTCCTCTTTCTATTCCATAGATGGGATTTGTTTTTCCCTTACTCGTTCGTCAATCCCATGAAAACCTAGGTGGATGTTGTTCTTCCCAAATCCGACCGTTTGTTCACCAAAATTGCCAAGGGTTCTTCTCTATTCATCTCCTCTCATCATCTAAATCGGTAATCTCTCAATCTCTACTTGCATTATGCCCTTATTGTGATTTTCCTCAAAATTCTAGGGGTTGACTTGTATATCCTTAACTCATTCAAATTGGTGGAAAATTGTTGATATGCAAGTAGAATGGAATTAAATTATCATAATTCTAGTTTCACATTGCAAGTTTTGGGTTAAAATTTGTTTACCCCAAAACCCGCTGTACTCGCTATTGGCGGTCTCGACCGACCGCGTTTAGCGCCGATCGGTTTGGTTAGTGGTTCGACTGGCCAGGGCATCGGTCCAACCGCCTGTGATAGATGGACATTGCAATTTGGGACTTAAAATTATTGTGATATTTTTCCTGGAACTCCTTTGTTTAATCTTTGCATCTTTTTGACAGCGACAATGCCGCAGAAGAGGACAGTCAGTCATCCCGCTGCTCTGTCCTCTTCATTAAAAGGAAAAGGGCCAATTGAGGATGATTTTGAAGAGGAGATCGAAGAAGAAGACGTGAGTGAAAATGATAATATCAGTGATGACAACTATGAGGAGTTGAACAATGAGGATGGGGATGAGGACGACACTCCAGATCAAACTCCTTTCATTAGTCTTGATGTGTCAAGGATAAAGAGCAAAAAGTACACCATGTTGAGGTATGTACACCAGTTTTGCTTTCTAAGACATGCTACTGAGGTTATGTTCCACAATCTTTTTCAACAAGAGGTTTATCATATTTATTATGCAAAGAACAAGTTTGCTAATCACCAATTTGTGAAGTGGAGCTACCTGGGACAGAATCTTGTTTACAATGGATTATATCGTCTTTTTCGGATTGTAAACCTGGATTCTTTGGAATCGTTGAGATGCATCTTCCATGCCAAAGCAATTAGTTAATTCTATGCCACAGTCTTTGTTCCCTAATCATGACCATCTTATTTGGATGACGGGATAGAATCAACTTGAAGCCTCCAGAGATGAATTTCATAGTGCTTTGGGCTTAGTTGGTTCAAGAGGATTAGAGTGCATCTTCGGGAACCTCTTGCTCTCATTCAGGTGGATGAATATTATGATCAAGGAAATCACTTTGTGCGTGAAAGAGTAAGTGGTCTTCTTCCTCTTCCTAGCATTATCAATAGGATCATGAGAGCTTTGCTTGGAATGTAGTGAAATACATTATGGATGGCACAAGATTTTGATGTGATGGATTTAGTAATGAGAGAAATTGCCACATCAAAGGGAGATAAGGCCAAAAGTATTTACTTTGCTCCTTACATAATGAAGCTTATTCAAAGGAAGATTGATTTTGATTGTCCTTTTGATGTGGAGCACAAAGAGTACAGACCAAGAGATGCTCCTCCTTCCCAAGTGCCTCCTCCATTTCCTCAGCCTCAAGGGCAAGGATTGCCTCCTCAAGCACATCTAGAGTAGCAGGCTCCTCAGGAGCAAGATCGAGTCATGGCAGCATGTTTTCATCTTCAGCCTAGCATCAGCCGTATGGATACCAAGTTTGATCAAATGCATGAGGTTTAGGTTGATACTAGAGCCATGGTAGAAGGATTGAACACGAGGTTTGATGTCTTGGACTTGAGGGTCACACATCTGGATGAGAGGTTCACAGAGGATCAGCAGCAGCAGATGCCTTTGGTCTATTAGAGATTTGGGCGTGGTTTTCGCCCTCCCTCCATCTTTCAGCGAGTTGATCATCCTTCCTCGTCGGGCGCCCCTCCTCCTTCCTAGAGTTTCTTGGAGAGTCTCTTTTGGTATTTGATGCCAAAGGGAGAGAAGAATATAAATTTGGAGCTTGTGTTTTTCTTATTTAGGTCAATAGACCGTATCTTGTGAGGATAAGCTTAGTTTCATTATTGTAATATCTTGTGTAAGCTTATTGAACCTTGAATGCTTTTAGACATATTCTCGCACACTTGAATGTGTTTATGACTCTTGTTATGAATTGTGCTTTCTTTTATATCCTTGTTTAAAGTATGTTTATGTTGGATCCTTATTATTGCATGAATATTTAATTTTTGATTCTAATTGTTGTGTCATGCTTCCATGGATCCAATATATGGAGGAAACATCGCCAATTTTTTAAAATCCACATTGTGCATGAATTTCTTTCAAATCTCATATGCACATGTTGAGGGGAGCTTTATCTATATGTTGTGGTTTTGCTAACAATTAATTCAAAATCTCTTTTGATTCCACTAATATGAATTAATTGCTATCAAAGCCATCCTAGAGTATACAATTTGTTTTATACTCAATGTATACTTGAAAAATCACTTTCAATTCCTTATTTGTTGAGGATTGTCATCAATTACCAAAAAAAGGGAAGATTGAATAATCTAGACCCACTATTATGAGTTAATGGAGTATTTTGGTAATTAATGACAATCTTCATGTGGACTAATATTTTCTATGAGTTGGTGAAACAGGTTGATGTAATACCTCGAAATTATTCTAGCAAATGAAGTATCCAACAGAGATTAATAGATTAAAAAGGGAGTTTTTTTTGCCTTTTTTCGGGAACCTGGGCCTCAGGCCTTGGCCTAGGAGGCCCAAGGGGGGAGGTGCCCTTTTCCTCCAAACCCTAGTACTGTAGCACGACGTGCTACAGTACCTCCACCGCCTGCTACAGTGCACGCCGCTACAGTGCTCCGCCTCCCGCATTGCCATCTTTCAGTCGTCGCTTTCCTGCTTTGGTGGCCGATCGTGGAGGAAGAAGGAGGGTAGAGAAAGGAGGAGAAGAAGAAGATCCTCTTCGTGGGTTGTCGCTCATCAACTTCCTGGGATCTTTAAGGGTAACGGTTGTCATTCTTAGTTGTTGATTTGTTAGTATTTGCGATTTGGATCAGATTTGTTTGGATCGAATGGTTTCTGCTGTAGTCCCGTTCTGTCCAGTTAGTTGCGTGGTTGATTTCGAGTCCTTAGTGACAGAATTCGAGATGCCCATCTCTTAGTTAAAGTTAAGTGTTACTCTTAGCTTTCCGTGGCCACCAAGAGCACCTAATTCCGACGTTCGAGTCAAAAGATATCACCGTTTTAGTTTCTGCTGTCTAGATTCCTGACGAGATTAAACTGTTGTGATAATTCGTAAATTATGAAATTGTAATTGGCAGAGTCTGGGATTTCTCCCAACTAGGTTATTGTAGGTAATTTTATAACCTTTCCGGATTGATAAAGATTGATCAATTCGGAGTTATAGATTAAAAGTTATGGTCGTTTTAGTGCTGCTGTTTATTCTGTAGACAGTTTTTCTGTGCTGAACATTCATATGTCTGTTAGTATTCTAAATTGGCCGAATTAAATTATCTTGTCAACTAGAGTATTGTAGATTTGTCAGTTAAGAGTCCACAGAAACTGGGTTCACCTCATTTGGAGTTCCATATCAAGAGTTATGCCATTTACCGTGCTGCTGCCCAGGGGTGGTTTAGGGCAGAATGTGTTGATTTTCAGTTTAGAGTTTCTAGTTAAATTTTGAATCGCTGGGGGGGCGTTGTAGAACTTTATCTAGTATTGTCGTGTTCGTCGTATCCTTATTTCAGTTATTTGTTTGATTAGGAGGTGAAGCTTCAGGTTTGGGAGCACCGCAATTGCCTACTAACGCATCGCAGCGCTAAAGGCAAGTACCATAGTGTTCCTAGGATTATGACATGTGGTATGCTTGCTGTTGGTACTGTACCTCTAAGTACCTTGTTGATTCTTAAATGTTCGTATTCAATCCATGTGGTTACCTCCATATTAGTGAGCATGTTTCTTATTGTTCAATATTCATATGTCATACTCAGCATCCACATTTCATATTTCATCCACGGGAGTGGATCATTGTATAAGACCCATCAATTCCAAAGATGGGCACGTAAGACCCACCATTCCAATGTGGGCGTTCGGGACACCGCATTTAAACGTTCTTCAGACGGGGCTTGGGTCCCCGTGACTTTGTTAAGTGCGGGCTTAGGTGAACACCGACGGTGTGTCACCAAAGAATACCGTATATGCATGTGTGTAGTCCTTCCTTCCATCCAATTCATTCATTGCATTTATTCAAATACTTGTTCGCAATTCATTCATATTCTCCGATGATGTTGGCATATCCATGGATTGTTGTTTGTATTTTTATTACTTTACGTACTTGCTTAGTCTCGGACTCACTCTTGCGTTGTTGTTTTTAGGTGATCCTTGAGGTTGGCTCCATGGGGAGGAATAGACACACACTACCCTTTCACAAAGACTTTATATAAGTTCGAGATTTCATTTTAGTTTGATTTAATCATTCAATATTGATGAACTGTAATCATGCCGATTGGTTGTGACTGAAAACCCTTCTCCTTTAAGATTGGTTAAGTCTTGAGTGTGAACTTAGTTCATTCTTTGATATGGTTGCTTGAGATCGGTTTATACTCCCCGTGAGGATTCTCAAAACTGTTGAATTCATTATTTTCTTGATGTTTTTGTTGTTGGAACCTCCGTATAGCTTCTTTGTCAGACAGGAGGTTCTGCCGAAATTTAGGATTTATTTTGTCTTCCATTTTAATTTTGATAATCTGTTAGATTAGTAGCGTTCCAGGCCCTTGTAGGCCTGGGGTGTTACAGTTGGTATCAGAGCGGGCTTTAGGTCCGTGGTAATTAAGTTATTAAAATGACACACTATGCACAGTAGGTGGGGTTGGGTAATACATTGTTTCCGCATTTCTATTGTTATGATTCATATGTTGAGCAATTGTTGAATTGCTTCTGTACTATCTTTTTTGTTGATAATCTATGAATTTATTCTATGATTGTTATGAGACGATCATGTATACCTATAATCGATTATAATGGTTATATATGACGGTAGCGAATGTCGAGAGGAAGAGGTTGTGGTTATGGCTTTGGGTTTTACCAGGCTATACCACTCTTCGTGGTTTAGAATAGTGAAGTGGTTACCTCGGGTAACTTAGTTACATGAGATGAGGATGAGCTCTTTTGGGATGATGTTGTCCTCCTTGAGTTTGTATTTGGTTTTCGGTTATAGTCGAGATGATGCGTTTTACGAGTTAGCGTTATATTTCAGCTTCGAGCTTTCATTGATCTTTCTTGGTTCCATAAAAGCGACTCCTTGTTCGCTTCGATCACGATCTATTGTTGCTTCTTGTGAACGTCGGTTAAACAGCAATATTGATCTTTTCATGGGAGTTCTTCCCTTCTTATTGGAAAAAAAAAGTGACTAATTTATTCGCTTGGTATTTCGGATATCGAGAGTTTGTGTTGCAAGCTATTTAATTTATGAAAGTTAACGCTTTATGTATTTCTTCGAGATTATTTCGAGTGTTGAAGTTTAATGCCTCTTTTACGAAAGGAGTTATAAACTCAAGTGATGTCTTGTCATGCTTAAGTAAGAGGTGTTAATTAAATAAATTAATTGTTATGGTATGAGTTACCCGTTGGGTTATTAGCTTTGTGCAAGGATTATTCTTAACTAGTCTACATGGAAGTGAAATTGATTAATTTGTTATGTCATTGTATTTGGTACATGATGAATTTTAGCTAAGAGTTTGTCCATATCTGTTCGTAACCTATTGTTGTTAAAAAGTGTGGAAATGTTGATGAACCGTTTGATCTTTACGATCGAGTAACACCGCTAAGTTTACTAGATGAATTGGAATCTAGGTCCTTTTTCCTGTTATTCTAACCGCTAGTGATGGTTAAGTTAAGGATGTGTTCAATGTTGCCTTTGGTAAATATTAATCTGAATATGTCTTCTATTGAGATACTTGACGAACACATTCAAATGCTTGATTCACCTAATTTTTTCCATGCTAAACTGATGTTATATGTATTAAGAAATGAATGAAGGTGAATGTGTTGACTTGTGAAACCTTGTCTTATGTATCCTATAACATTGAAGATTAAAGATATTTTGTTCTAGATTCTGAACCTAAGGTAGAATAGTGAGTCTATACCCATAACTGTTTCTGTGATTGCAAACAGAGGTAAGACCATGAAAGCTTCCATGATTAAAATAATCATCAATTGTTAACAGTAATGGCTAGAGTGCATTTAATGTGTGCTATATTGGCGTTGAGCTTCAGTAAGAGTTAAATGGATGAAATCTAATAGGAGATTTATATTGATGTACAATTGGCAGGGTTATGTTGATTCTTTTATAGAGAAATAAATTTGATTGTCTTTCGTGATATTTCTCAAATGATCAAATTTCAAGTTTCGTGTTTACGATCTTTTGGGGGTTCAAGCTTTTTGTGGTAAACGAAGATTGGCGAGTAAAGCGACATGTTGCAAAGTTAATGGTTCTTCAGTGATGCAAGTGTTTTGATCTTGAATGCTCGTTTGATCTTATCTATTAAGGTCTGTTATTCTCTTCTGGTGAGGCCTATGCTTTCAACTGTAGACTCCACTTATGTTTTGTGAGTTCATTACTTGATTGGTTTTCCCCTTGGTCTTGTGTTCATTTCGAGTGGTAAACAAAATTCTGGTTGGTGAAAATCGTTTTCATTTTCCTCTTCTTTTGATAAAAAAATCAACCCATTCTTTTCACGTGGGTCTTTCGAAATGTTTTCTAATTGTTGTTGTGAGTTGATGTTAACACTTATAGTAATTTGATCGCCTTTAGTGATATCATTCAAATGAGAATATTTCAAGTTTAGCTCTCGTGATATTTCGGAGCTCATGAAGCAACTGGTAGCTGAAATTATTTTTAAATAAATTGAGGTATTGGATTGTTCTGTTGTTTCTTAAGAGATTCGTGTGATTTAATCTTAAAGGCTCTTTGGTCTAAATTGGCAACGTGAGGTTGCAATAAAAAAAAATTATGTTGGTTCCTATAAGAGGAGATTAATCAGCTTACTTTTCGTGAAATCCCGTAAATGAAAATGTTTCGAGTTTGGTGGCTAAGATCATTTGGGTCTCATGTTTCATGTGTAGTTGAACTATTAGAACAATTTTGACGTGTTGAAGAATTGTATTGGTTCTTAATTGGTTCTTGTGGTTATTTGAATCGTTCCTAAACTTTCTGCTCTTTCCGCTCAAGAGATGTCGAGTTTCAATCGCAATGTCTTTTCCTTATTGGCTGTTATTTGCTATTCCCTTTTTAGGATGTGTGCCCTCAATCGTGAACACAACTTTCGTTTTCCAAGATCACCATTATCGAATGTTTCTTTTGGTTTCGTGCTCGCTAGGAGGAGCAAATTTTCTGTGTGAGGAAACTTGTCCTTGTTCGCCTTTTTCTTTTGAGAAAGGATCAGCTTTTGTGTTGCGAAGTTTTACAAAGCGATTCGCAACCGATTTGTGGTCGTTAAGTAGTGGTAGTGGTGAGATTTTTTCTACCAAGCTATTGGAGGAGTAGTAGAAGATGAATTGGTTTTGATCTGTACCTCTTGGAGAAAATTTGATTCACATGGAATGTTGGGCTTCAAGTAAATCAATAGTGTTACTGTTGAGTAGAACTTAAGGTATGGTGAAATTCCGAACTTGAGTTCATGTTGAAAGGTTGGGGATTATCGAAGGTATGGAAACCTTGAGAAATTTTATTAAGTAACGCAATTGGAAAGTATTGCGATAATGTGTGGGTGATTCTTGATGATGTCAATGAGAGAGTATGTTAGATTTGTGGGGATGTTTGAGATATAATCCGATGATTTCACTATCTGTTATAAGAGAAACTCGTTGTAGTGGTCTTGGAGGTTAATTTTGGGCTGTGCATTTTTATGCTAATCTTTGGGTCACCCAAAGTTTGTGTGTAGAGGAGATAGAAAATCGGGGCATTACGAGCGGAGAATGATTGTTGATAGAACCCTTCTTATGTAGTTCATGAGCGGGCGTACTAAGGATTCTGAGATGTTATTCTTGAAAGTCGGAGGTAATGTGATTGCGTGAGATCTATTTTGCGGTGATTTGGGTGCCTTCTATCAAATTAATTTAAATCGGTAGAATGAGTTGCCTAGAGTGTTTGATTGGGATCAATAGAGCCTAGCCTCTCCACAATGGTGTGGATAATGTATTTCAATTTGAGCATAATTTGAGGATGTTTAATTAAGAGGTTTGAGCTCGTGTGGTATGCGATAAATTCAATTCCAAAGTTCGAGAGAAGTTTTATTCCTAAAAGAGAAACCGAGAAAAGGATGTTTCTGGGTAGTAAAGCGTTTTCTTGATTCTCGCTTGAGTTTTGTGTTCTTGTTCGATGTCTTCCACAATTTGAGTTGGCGCTTTGTTGACATGTTTGATTCTTTCCAATTCAGACAAACCAAAAGAAGTATTTGGTTTGGGCATTCGAGTGATTTCTTCTTTGATTTTCGTGGTGTTCATTCATAAACTACTTATTTAGAAAGTGGAATTATTTTCGTGATGAATTGTCAATCTTGGATTTGATCCTTTGGGTGGAGAGTTGTCATTGTGTGGTTGCGATGAGAACACTTTAGTTTCGATTGGATGTTGTTTGTAAAACAGTGGTTTAAGAACGAGTTCTGTTGAGCATTCTTGTTTAAAGGAGGTGATCCGTGCTAGATGAAGAGCTCGATTTTGAGCATGTGGTGTGCTTTCGTACCAAAGGGGAAGTTGGCCCAGGTACACTGGTTCATTTTTCAACAGTTGCAGAAATTAGGAAGTTGGCGTATCGCTATGAACGTCTCGGGTCTATACGCAAGGAACGCAACGCCCGTGTTCGGTACTAACCGAGCAACCGAAAAAAAAATTCCAAGCTTGGTTTTCGTTAAAGACATTAACCATCGAGTAGGGTCTTACCTTCGATTCTCTTCTAATGAGTGTACCGGAAATACCAGTTGAGTGTTAGGACGGACGCCGCTTTTGCGTCGTGGTGTCGTGGTCTAATCAGTGAAAGAAAGGCCACTTGGGAATGGAGTCTCGCATGCTTGTAGTAGTATCGGACTTATTCACTTCAGTGCGTGTTCTTCGTTGTTAATTTTCAAGTCGCAGTTTTCTTTCGTGTAGATCGGTGTGTAGATATTCGGAGTCGAATCCTATTAAGGGGGGTAGATTGTAATACCTCGAAATTATTCTAGCAAAGGAAGTATCCAACAGAGATTAATAGATTAAAAAGGGAGTTTTTTTTGCCTTTTTTCGGGAACCTGGGCCTCAGGCCTTGGCCTAGGAGGCCCAAGGGGGGAGGTGCCCTTTTCCTCCAAACCCTAGTACTGTAGCACGGCGTGCTACAGTACCTCCACCGCCTGCTACAGTGCACGCCACTACAGTGCTCCGCCTCCCCGCATTGCCATCTTTCAGCGTCGTCGTTTCCTGCTTTGGTGGCCGACCGTGGAGGAAGAAGGAGGGTAGAGAAAGGAGGAGAAGAAGAAGATCCTCTTCGTGGGTTGTCGTTCATCAACTTCCTGGGATCTTTAAGGGTAACGGTTGTCATTCTTAGTTGTTGATTTGTTAGTATTTGCGATTGGATCAGATTTGTTTGGATCGAATGGTTTCTGCTGTAGTCCCGTTCTGTCCAGTTAGTTACGTGGTTGATTTCGAGTCCTTAGTGACAGAATTCGAGATGACCATCTCTTAGTTAAAGTTAAGTGTTACTCTTAGCTTTCCGTGGCCACCAAGAGCACCTAATTCCGACGTTCGAGTCAAAAGATATCACCGTTTTAGTTTCTGCTGTCTAGATTCCTGACGAGATTAAACTGTTGTGATAATTCGTAAATTATGAAATTGTAATTGGCAGAATCTGGGATTTCTCCCAACTAGGTTATTGTAGGTAATTTTATAACCTTTCCGGATTGATAAAGATTGATCAATTCGGAGTTATAGATTAAAAGTTATGGTCGTTTTAGTGCTGCTGTTTATTCTGTAGACAGTTTTTCTGTGCTGAACATTCATATGTCTGTTAGTGTTCTAAATTGGCCGAATTAAATTATCTTGTCAACTAGAGTATTGTAGATTTGTCAGTTAAGAGTCCACAGAAACTGGGTTCACCTCATTTGGAGTTCCATATCAAGAGTTATGCCATTTACCGTGCTGCTGCCCAGGGGTGGTTTAGGGCAGAATGTGTTGATTTTCAGTTTAGAGTTTCTAGTTAAATTTTGAATCGCTGGGGGGGCGTTGTAGAACTTTATCTAGTATTGTCGTGTTCGTCGATCCTTATTTCAGTTATTTGTTTGATTAGGAGGTGAAGCTTCAGGTTTGGGAGCACCGCAATTGCCTACTAACGCATCAGCACGCTAAAGGCAAGTACCATAGTGTTCCTAGGATTATGACATGTGGTATGCTTCTCGTTGGTACTGTACTCTAAGTACCTTGTTGATTCTTAAATGTTCAGATTCAATCCATGTGGTTACCTCCATATTAGTGAGCATGTTTCTTATTGTTCAATATTCATATGTCATACTCAAGATCCACATTTCATATTTCATCCACGGAGTGGATCATTGTATAAGACCCATCAATTCCAAAGATATGGGCACGTAAGACCCACCATTCCAATGTGGGCGGTTCGGACACCGCATTTAAACGCTTCTTCAGACGGGGCTTGGGTCCCCGACTTTGTTAAGTGCGGGCTTAGGTGAACACCGACGGTGTATCACCAGAATACCGTATATGTATGTGTGTAGTCCTTCCTTCCATCCAATTCATTCATTGCATTTATTCAAATACTTGTTCTGCAATTCATTCATATTCTCCGATGATGTTGGCATATCCATGGATTGTTGTTTGTATTTTTATTACTTTTCAGACTTGCCGAGTCTCGGACTCACTCTTGCGTTGTTGTTTTTAGGTGATCCTTGAGGTTGGCTCTATGGGGAGGAATAGACACACACTACCCTTTCACAAAGACTTTATATAAGTTCGTGATTTCATTTTAGTTTGATTTAATCATTCAATATTGATGAACTGTAATAATGCCTGTTGGTTGTGACCGAAAACCCTTCTCCTTTAAGATTGGTTAAATCTTGAGTGTGAACTTAGTTCATTCTTTGATATGGTTGCTTGAGATCGCTTTATACTCTGTGAGGATTCTCGAAAACTATTGAATTCATTATTTTCTTGATGTTTTTGTTGTTGGAACCTCCTAGATAGCTTATCAGACAAGGGAGGTTCTCACCAAATTTAGGATTTATTTTGTCTTCCATTTTAATTTTGATAATCTGTTAGATTAGTAGCTGCCGTGCCCTTGTAGGCCTGGGTGTTACAATTGAGTCCCATGATGATGAAGACTTATGATGTCATCATGTGTTGATGAGCATCAAGACAAGATCATAGAGTGCATAAGATTAGCATGTATTGATGATATTCAAGTTAAGATCCCGCACATGGAGTAAAGATATTCGTCATCAAGTGATCAATCTAAGATGGATACTCAAAGCAAATGTATAACTAGCATAGGCTAAGGATTTATTTCTTAGTCATTTTACTGGTCTCAATGTTTGGTGTAGAGACCGGACTGCTAGTATAGGTTGCCGTACTATTAAGAGGGGTCTTGACTAATAGCTTGAGTGTGTCATGTGTTGATAGATCTTAGTGCTTGCTCAAGCTGTCTTTAGCATGTTGCCGATATTTGCGAATGTGTTTTGCAAATAGTTGAGGCTCATGCATAATCTTTGTAGCATGTGACTTTAGTTTGTGAATGTGTTTTGCAAACGGTTCAAGTATGTGTACCAAATTCCTTGTGGCGTGATTCTAAAAGTCGGCAAATGTGTTTTGTAACTTGTTGAGAATCATGCTTCCATACCTTATTTGCATTGCACGTCAATTAGCAAATATGTTTTGAAAAATTGAGTTGAAGTGATATTGAATTTTCTATTTTCCAAATCTCTAGTGGTCTGACTGGCCCCTATTGGGTGAGACCAAGCTACGTCCTAGTCCAATGGTCTTGGCGGTATGACCGTCATGTTTGACCGGTCAGACCGGTGGGCAACCGGTCTGACCACCATGTGTTTGCCGGTCTAACTGGTCCCACGGTCAAAGTCCCCGGTTTGGTTTTTCCAAAGAGGGGTGTTTTCCCTTCCGCTTGACTCCTTTGTGGAGCGATCTGGCCGGCCTTGATCTGGTCCCTGTGAGGGAGGTCAGTTCGATTGAGCGTCCAATAGCTAGTTTTATAGCCATTGGAGCTAGGGCGGTCTAACCGGCCATTGGTTGGCAGTCATACCGGGGCTCCCTATTTTTCTGTAGATTCTCTTCTAATGGCTAGTTTTCTTGTGTGGGGGTATAAATACCCCTTGTGTCCGGTTGTGGGAGAGTGTTTGTGCCATTTTCGTTCCCCTTGAGCAAAGAGCAAGCTCTCTCCTCTCTTTTGTGCATGTGTGCACTTAGTGGGCTTAGAGAGCAAATTCCTAGTGCATGTGTTGCATTAGGTGTTGGATTTAGTATCCAATGAGCTTAGACACTTGATTCGTTCAAGTGAGCGTCTCCGATTTGTTACTCTTGGTGTTTGCCAACACCTAGACGGTTTGGAGAAGTTGCGCCGGTGATCTTCTCAAAGAAGGTTGTCAGAAGACTCAAACGGCTGTGAGTGACTTGGTGCTCGCTATCTCCGGAATGGATGAAGAGCAACCCCGAGTGGATTCGAGGTGTAGGCTTAATTTGTGGAGCCAATCCAATTTGTTTGGGCTTACCTCTATGTGGACTAGGGGAACCGACAAGTTTTTGATCACCACGGAAAAAAGTTCAAGTGTTCTTGTGGTTTTCTTGAGCTTTACTTTCTTGCAATTTACATTTATAGAATTAAATTGCTTGCTTGTCTACTTAGGATTGCAATAATTGTCTTAGTCTTAGCTTGTTGGTACACTTAATCAAGACTAGTTGATTTAGGTTTTAATTGAGCAAAACATAATTGATTTACAATTCCACATAAAACTCAGTTTTAGCTAAAAGAATTTTTAAAACCGCCTATTCACCCCCCTCTAGTCGGCCTCCTCGATCTCACAGGTGGGGAGGAGGGGATCCGGTGGATCCGGTGTGGAGGAGATCTGGTGCGGTCTTTTTGAGATCTGGTTTGGATTGATCTGGTGTGGAATTTTTTGCGTGACTGCTGGTTTCGGGGATTGTTAAGAGGTGTTGGTGATTGTGTTTGTATTTGTCATCGTGGAGTCGCGATCTGTTGGTGAGTGAAAAGGTTGCCGTGATCGTCAATATGCGCGGTAATAGGTAGGAGGAGGATGACTTGGCGAATGGTGTGTAACCGATATTGAAAGTAGAAGATGAATCATGAGGAGATCGAAGCTGTGAGAAAGGCTATGGAAGAAACTATACGAAAATCTACGGAGAAGAGTATTGTGACCATGGATGAGGGAAGTGGAGAATCCTGTTTGGTCACAAAAAGTGAGATGAAAGGTATATTGTAGGACCTCATTGTGATGAGTTTGATAGGTTCTAGGGTTGAAATGAGATCATCAGAGTTGATGCCGAATGATGTGAAGCTAGAAGGGAGCAAGAATTACCTGAGTTGGTCTAGAAGAGTTCAGTTAATTCTGAGGCGAAGGGGGTAGAGTACTATCTGCAGGAGGCTTGCGTAAAGCTTGCAGACAGGGGGGGTATTGATTGGAGGGTGTGGAATACAACCAACTTTGTGGTGGTGGCATGGTTGTTGACATCGGTGTCCACATCCATTGCTAGGATGGTGGAGGCGATCCCAAATGCAACGGCGATATGGAAGATGCTGGGGAACATGCACTCCGGGGCTGGCAATGTGATGATGATGGTGCAGGTTCAAGGCAAGGTAGATGCTCTGAAACAGGGGGAGAAGAACGTTCAAGAATATGCAGTGAGCTGCAACAGTTGTGGGCAGATTTGTGTCAATATGATCCACTGCAGCTGACGTGTGCTGGTGATATTGAGTTTGGTAGTGCGTGGCTGCAATGTAGGAGGGTCACTCACTTCTTGAAAAGTTTAAGCCCTGAGTTTGAGAGCAGAAGGGCTTCAATATGTCAGCAGGTGGCATTGCCAACTATGGAGGGGGCTATTTCAGCTATGGTTGTCGAGAACACTCGACAGAAAGTAATGGTAGGTAGCAACCCTACAAGGTCAGTGCACGCCATAGCTGATGGCAGGGAGTCTTACAACTTTAATCAAACATGACACCTGAGTTGAGCTTGTCCACTCTCACGAACTAGAGGTCACGAGTGTGATTATATTTGTTGTGATATGAGATGCGATAACTCGAACTTTGAAAGGAGTACGGAGTGTTACAAGTGTGGGGCATCTCGCCTTAGCAGAGGTGGTGGTAGAAATAATAGATCTGCTGAAGGAGCTCAAGGTGGAGGTAGAGGGAGATGAAGAGGTGATTCCAGGGCCAATACAGCCATGACAAAGGAGAAGACCACACAGTTGGAGAAGTGGCAGAAGGAAGAGGATTGGTGGTAGAGATAGAGGTGGTGGAGGCCGAGACTGGAGCGTGTGGGTAGAGGTGGCGGATGCCGGGGTGGCTAGGGGCATGAAGGTAGAGGAAGAGGAGGATTTGGTCGGAGCAACTTGTAGATGGTGGAGATGGATTTGATGTCGTCCCTGTTAGTATTGATGGTGAGCAATTTTTGGTCTTTGTGATGATATTAGCTATAGAGTTGATGGTAGATTTGATAAAGTTTAGTAATGTTATTACAATATGTAACAAGATATCATGATTTTTCCGTCCATGAAGCGTCTTGCTTTTGCGAATGTCGCGGTCTCGCGTTCCCGACCGCCTCGGTGCGGCTCCACACGCTGCTCTCATTCTGGTCGCATGGGTGACGGTGTTCAGGGACTCTGGTAGCATCGAATCAAGCTCATGCACACCGCCTTCCACCCAATGAAGCATGATCGACAGCAGGTGGCGGTTGGTGGCCCATAACGTGAGGGCATCACCTTGTCGCCTTGTCTCGGTCGGCCACAGCCGCTCCCCTACATTGTGGGCCTGGCCGCCTGGCAAGTGAGTACCATCTGTCTCTGTGTAGAGAAGGCGAGTGGAGACAATCAGCATAGGAGGTGCCCCCCTTAAAAAAAAGAGGTGGTTGGCTCCTCTCGAAAAAAAATAGAACAAAAAGGCATAGAACTATAGCCTATAGGAGGTGGCCGGCCGGCCGACGGCTAGCCTACATCGACTAAAAAAGAGAAAAAAATTTATTGTCGTCTCTTAGCTATGATATGTCTCTTAGCTATACCACGTCGACTGGTCAGATATAAGATTTACCCCTCCTAATATACTCCATATTTGAGAAGTTATAAAGGTAGTTTTCGGGTATGCTATGAAATATATGGAGGGATGTGACTAGTCAGATATGAGATTTGTCTTTCCTAACATAACAGGAAAGATATCTCTGGGCCTCTCGATGTGGTCGAATAAAGAAAGTGAATGGCCGTGCCACTAGTGGTCGAAGGGTCGACCCGAGGAACTGAATGCAGATGTTACTTGTACTGAAAGAGTACTTATGAAAAGCATTGCAATGACGAAGTCGATGTACACTGCTTTATGCTTGCCACCATGAACTCTAAGCTTCAGAAGCAATATGAGATCATGGATATTTACAATATGATTGTGGGTCTGAAAGACATGTTTCAGGACCAAGCAAGGGCAGAGAGGTACAATATCTCCAAGACATTGTTTTCTTGTAGGCTGTCAGAAGGTAGCCCGGTCAGTTCTCATGTGATCAAGATGATTGGTCACATTGAGAGCTTGGAAAAGTTTGGTTTTTCCCTCAGCCAAGAGTTGGCTACTGATGTGATTCTCTAATGGCTCCCTACGAGCTTTGAGCACGTTATATTATGAGATTTGCCCATCCTAATATACTCCGTAACTGAGAAGTTATAAAGGTAGCTTTCGGGTATGCTATGAAACATACGGAGAGATGTGACTGGTCAGATATGAGATTTGCCCCTTCTAACATAACAAGAGGGAAATCTCTGGGCATCTCGATGTGGTCGAATAAAGAAAGTGAATGGCCGTGCCACTAGTGGTCGAAGAGTCGACCACATGAAGTTATCCGTCACTTGATCGAGAAAGTATTGAACAATCCATGGATGACAAAATATCTCACCTGGAGTTCAACCAGATATCGTGAGGCAAATGGAGAATACGCAAGCAGTTCATTCAATTCGACCAGCTACGAACTGGTCGTATGGAGATATGGACTGGTCGTAAACTGGTCGGACATGATCATTGACTGGTCGTAGCTAAATATGAACTGGTCGTATAAAGATACGAGCTGATCGTAAGTGATAAGGACCTAGTCGCAGATCATATAGCATAAGGTTCGTCCGATATAATATTTATGTATATTCAGGAATCGTTATGTCCTACTAGAAACCGCTAATGACTTGTGGTCATAAAGGAGTTTCCGAGTCACAACCGATTACGCATGAACCTACAGGGTCACACACTTAACGGGTTGAAACAAACGAGTTCGAATATGATCCGTTATGGGCTCTTTATAAGGGGATGCATGGGGGCTATTGGGACGTACATTAGTTGCTCCACTGAAACCCTAGCCATTATCTTCTCGAAGGCCCTACCATGTGTGTTGGTGTCGGCCCTACCAGCGTATGACGTTCCACCTCTGAACGTGTGGATACCGTAGAGGCACTGCTGTGGTTGCTGCTACGTTGATCGAGGATGATCCACGACCTACGCAAGGAACGTGATAGGTTGCTGGAGGAGATGATCGATGCTGAATACGTTGGACGATCGACTACGACCAGTACATCGATGCGCTCGACGTTGGATCAAGCTACTCCAACTCTTATTCCACTGCACCACACGTCTAGTGGTAACGATCTATGATCGCTTGCTTGCATGGCTTCCTGGTTTACGTGGTAAATTTTTTGAAATTACTAGCTAGTGTAGCCTACCCGTATCCCTTCAGTGGTATCAAAGCCAGGTTGTGTAGTTTTTTTTATCTAGATCGGTCGCATATACTTGATATGTGGCAGCAATAGATTGGATCTATTACTGTTTTGATTTGGTAACCTAGATCGGTTCATATGGATGGAGCGGTTTAGGCACTAGTTGATAAGATCAATCGGTTTCGAGGTATGAGTTGATAGCACTAGATGATTAACTGCACTTGTTCACGGTTGCATTGCATGATACTCCTACTGGTCGGAATTCCGCCATCGGGGTATGCCGCGATGCATAGTCGTATGGAAGCGGTGATCAGATTGGTTTGAAATATGGTTAATATGATTAATTTGATGAATTTCCAAGGCTCGATTACGTGAATAAGATTCATGTCCCAAATTTTTTTTCCAAGGGTGCTGCACTCGACTCGCGAGGGGCGCTGCCCCTTCGAACCCCGCCCGATAACCGGCTAGCGGGACCGTAGTGCTAGGTGATTGTTTCCGCGTTATATAAGTATTATGTGTTCATGTCACCCGATAGAATTGGATTATATGCATAACACCTTTTGCGAGGATTGATGTGAATAGTATGACCCATTGTGTATGTGATGCATGTATGGATTTTTTTCATGGTCTACGTGTCATGTTGTGTTATAGCCATCGAGCTACATATTATTGTATAACAGTCTGCATGCCTCTATGTGATGCTTGATATTATCATATGTAATTCATTACTAGCTTTTAAGAGTAATTGTTTAGTAGATGAATATGGTGATTTCAAGTATGATGGCTCAGTGGACAGGGAGCGTGGTGATGGAGATTGTCATGTTAAGGGTCATACTATTTCATGGTTTAATATGATTATCTGTAGATGTTTATTTTGTTCTGTTATGCTATTAATTATGTTTTTATCATTATATGTTTTAACAAGATAGAATAGTATCTCTCAAGAAAAATTAAGTAAATTTGATACCTTTCCAATTGCTACGCCTATCACGATTTTGAATATTAATTGGTAGGTCTACCAAAGTAGGGTGGCATTAACTATCTTAATAAGATGGGGTGGGTGTCGGACACCCACATGCATAGTATTGGTTTAACTTAACAAGGCTATCAAAATAGTTTTGGGCATCGGGGCATAATATTGGGCGTCGGGGCATAGTGATGCCAGCCAATAAACAAGAGTCATATGAGATATGATTGGCAATGAGTTGGTTACCTAAATCACTAGGTTTCTAGTATTGATGCCAAAGCTCACTAGGACTTAATGATATATGGATCTTGAACCCACTATATGAAGTTAGAAGGAAAGTTGGTATAGAACATATAGTGGGAGTATCTTTTGTTAAAGTGTTTAATAGAAGATTTTACATAAACATAGTGCTAAATTTTTGCATATACATATTTTCTGTTGTAGATCATGGCACCTAGTACTTCCTTCACACCTATCTTTAACTTGTGATCTATTCTTGAGAAAGAAAAACTGAATAGAACAAACTTCATTGGCTGGTTTCGTAATATAATAATCATTTTCAAAGAAGAAAAGAAGGAATATATTCTAGAGGGTCCCTATCCGAAGGAACTGAATGCAGATGCTACTTGTACTGAAAAGAGTCCTTATGAGAAGCATTGTAATGACGAAGTCGATGTACACTGCCTTATGCTTGCCACCATGAACTCTAAGCTTCAGAAGCAATATGAGACCACGGATGCTTACAATATGATTGTGGGTCTGAAAGGCATGTTTAAGGACCAAGCAAGGGCAGAGAGGTACAATACCTCCAAGACATTGTTTTCTTGTAGGCTGTCAGAAGGTAGCCCGATCAGTCCTCATATGATCAAGATGATTACTCACATTGAGAGCTTAGAAAGGCTTGGTTTTCCCCTTAGCCAAGAGTTGGCTATTGATGTGATTCTCTAATTGCTCCCTACGAGCTTTGAGTGCGTCATATTGAATTTTTATATGAATTGTATGGAGAAGTCAATGACCGAGTTGTATGGCATGTTTAAAGGTGCCGAAGAGAGCATTAAGAAAAGTTCTAATCATGTGATGATGGTTCAAAAGACTACTAGCTTCAAGAAGAAGGGTAAGTCGTGGGAAAAATTGAAAAGGCAAAGAAAAGACTCAAGATGAGATCGAGAGTCTCAAGGCTAAGCTTAAGAAGTTCAAGCTAGGTCCTAAGCTTGATATATAATGCTACCATTGTCATGAGACTGTGCATTGGAAGAGGAATTGTAATAAGTACTTGACAGAAATGAAAAACAACAAAGGAAGTAAGACTTCCAGTTAAGGTATAAATATTAGAGAAATTAATTTTGCCACTTCTCCTACATGTTCTTGGGTATTTGATACCGTATCGGTTGCTCATGTTTGCAATTTGATGCAGGGACCGATAGGGGGTAGAAGTTTGGCAAGAGGCGAGGTTGATCTTCGCATGGGCAATGGAGCAAGAGTTGCTGCATTAGCTATTGACACTTTACCATTAGTTTTACCCATAGGATTAGTTATGGAATTAAATAATTGTTTTTATGTTCCCGCCTTAAGCAAAAACATTATTTCCGCTTCATGTTTAGGAGCGAATGTTATAAGTTCAGAATAAAGGACAATTGTTGTTCAATTTATTTTGATGATATGCTTTATGATCATGCTCTATTTGTGAATGGATTATATGTTTTGAATCTTGAGGATGTGCTTGTCTATAATATTAATGCTAAGAGACTTCGACTGTCGGACCCGGGAACGAAAGATCCCGAACCCTCTGTGTTCATACACCAGTCCAAGATTTCCGGTGTACACAGTTACAAAAATGATAACATAACCAAATCTCACATTTCATTAATAGTAAATCAGAGTTCGATACAATTGGGCATGAAGCCAAATAAAAGAGTAAATAACACAGCGGAAGTAAGAATAATAGTGGTAGGCCAGAACGATCCGCCACAGTCAATCGTCTGGGGCGAGCCTAGGCGCTTGTCCTCACCGTCCCCGATAGTAGTCTTCTCCTGAAATTTTGTTGCATAAAGCAAGCATGAGCACAACTACTGTGCTCGCAAGTTACACCCAATATGGAATTGTAATGCATGCATAAGGTAAACAAAGGACATTAGAAGGGTTATTTTATGTAAAGCGTTAGCTTTTAATTTAAATAATCATAATAGATTGTAAGGCCATTTTCATATAATATCTAAAATCATAATTTTAAAAGACAATTGTATAATGTGGATAACCTCCAACAAAGGTGATGGATATCCTCCAATCACAATGGCTAACCGCCTAATTTTTCCCACAGACTAACCATCCTCGAAAACATCTGTTGAATTCATTTTAAAACCAAAACAAGTCTAACTCAAAGTGGCTTTGCTAGCATGTCTATGATCATGACGCTGCTATTTGAATAGTTTTCACTCTGCAGAGTTTGTACAGCCTTTACCCACAAGACACGAATTCTCTAGTTTATCCCAAGATATATCTATGCCACGCCACTACCTTAGGTAAGCAGTCCTAGAGCACATGACAAGGCCTTTACAATGATCTACCTCATAGTACTCATGCCCGCTAAGGTTTCGCCCCTTTGACTAACCATCCGCAGTTCAGGGCCCTCTTGCGCCAAAGGGACTATAGTCTAACCGACACCCACTCATACAAAATGGCACGAATATCTACGGGGTATCCGAAATTAATAAGCTAGGTCCTGCCCATACAGGACGTGTGGTGGTACGGTAAGGCATAGCAAAGGAACGCTCAAAGGCCGGTTCCTAATTGACTTGGGCGTCTTTCGAAACAAACCCCAGGCTTTAATCCTAACCAGATTAAACCCGCATAAACCTGCACCCACCATTCATCCGTTTTACCAAGTCCAAACCATTTAATTTTATTTTAGTGGAAACCATCTTTACAAACTCTCTATGGTAAAACAATACCATAGATTTAATTTCAAACAATTTGTAATGGTTTGGCTAAATCCTCCCAAAATCAAAATCATGGTCTAAGAATTTGTTAAGCATTTCCAAAAAATTTATCTATGGTGACAAGGGATGACATTTCAATATTCAAAATTAGCCATACAATAACAATTGGAATAACTAAGCATTTAAACAGGGTATTAAAATAATTGACTAAAAATATGCATCCAATAATAATTTTAAAAACTGAATTAAATAACTTTAAAATAGTAGGTGCAACATGGTCAAAGTGTAACTTGACTTCGCTGAAGTCTTGAAATTCTAAATCTTCGGAAGAATCAAATTCCCCGGAATCGTCGTAGTCTAAACGTGAAAATACGACAAATCAAACGAAATTCAAATAAATTCAACAAGACAAATTAAACTGAGTCCAAATGAAATAATTTTATTTTATATAGCTAGATAATAATTTTCTAAGATTTTAGCAATTGGAATCATTCAATTTGAAATTAGGGTTCAAAAGATATGAATTTTACAAGTTTAAATCCTAAATGTGTAGTTTAAATTATTTCAAATTCAAACAGGCAGTTTAAACCTACTCCAAATCAAATTTTTATATTTTAGTTAGCTAGATATTAATTTTATAAGATTTTAGAAATTGGAATCACCTAATTTGGAGTTAAGAATCAAAAGATATGAATTTTATAAATTTAAAGCCTAGATCTCGCAATTTAATCCATTTTCAATTATTTTTCTAAAGGAAATCTAATTATTGCGCAATAATTACATCAGCCCTGAGGTATTTGGAATTTAAAATAAAAACCGACACATGGACCCCACGTGTCATAGACACGGCTCACGGTAGATTGGTTCCACCGAGCCAAGGAAACGTCGGGTAGTGGATCGCCACGCAACGCCGACCAGTGACCACGCTGCCTGGGCATCGAGGTGGCGCCCATGGCATCGCGGTGGCGGCACGAGGCACGCCACGCCGGCAACGCGGCGAGCTTTCGCCCTGTGGTCGCCGGCATAAGTGCACGACGGCGACGGCGAGGGTATCACGAAAGAGGAGATCGCGAGGAGTATGGTGCGCCACCTGTGGCCGAGGGGGACGGAGGCGGCGACGGCGAAGAGAAAGCGGCGGCGCAAGGTGGGACGACGGCGACGAGCTCCGTGGTCCCGGACGTAGGTGAGGTGCGCGACGGGCGGGCGTGGTCGAGACGGTGCTGCAGGGCGGCGGCGAGGACGCTGAGGTGGTGTCGGCGCCGGAATCGAAGGAGAAAGGGTTTGTGTCCGGCAGTGAGGATTCGCGAAATTCGTCCAACAGAGAGCGAGGGAGGAGGAGTGGGTGGTGGCGTCGGGTTGACGATGACGGTGCGCACCTGGTGCTCCCTTTTATAGGGGCCGGGGAGCAAGAAGGGTGGAGATCGTGGGTGGCGTCGTGGCGGCCGTGGCCGGTTGGGCGCGTGGGCGAGTCGGGTGCGGAGAAGATGGGGAAAGTGGCGGGGTGGAGGCGGTTGAGGGTGCGGGGCCGTGGCGCACGCCGCGTAGGAGGCGGGGAGGTTGAGGCGGCGGTGTGGCGAAGCTCCACTTCGCGACAATGGCGGCACCGGATGCAGCTGAGTGGAGAAGAACGCGGGGAGAAGAAAGCGCGTGGCCATCGGATTTTTCATCCGACGGTGCGGAGAGAGGGGTGGCGTGGTTGCTTGGATGCCGTCCGATTGGGATCGGGTGATGGGGAGAGAGGGGGTGCGGGCGAGTGGGTGGTGTGGGCTGGTGGGCCAAGGTTGGTCGGCGAGGGAGAGATTAGGATTGGGCTGCACAGGACTTTCGGCCCAAGAGCATATTAGGATTTTAATTTGATTTTCTAATTTAAATAAACTGATTAATTCAAATAGGCTTTAGAATATAGTAATTATATTCCAAAAATTCTAGAAAAAATTCACATAAGTCTCTAGCATTATTCTGGACTTAAATAAAATAATTCCAACCTAAAGTTGATAATAGATTTTGAATTTAAATTTGTTTTGGCTTAAATAATTCAAAGAAAAGCTTTTAAAAATTCAGAAAATTCACAATTTCAAATAAGTGTTAAACTTTAACCAAATTTGAAATTTTGGGCTGTTACATCGACCTAATGATTTGAATCCCACTTTTATTTGGCATTGTCGCTTAGGTCATATAAATGAGAAACACATGATGAAGCTCCATAATGATGGTCTTCTAAACTCATTTGATTTTGAATCATTTGAAACAAGTGAATATTGTTTATTTGACAAAATGACAAAGGCGCCTTTCACAGCTATAGGTGAGAAGGCAAGTGACTTATTGGCCCTTGTACATACGGATGTATGTGGACCAATGATCACTTTGGCCAGAGGTGGTTTTCAATACTTCATAACTTTTATCGATGATTTTAGTAGATATGGTTACATCTACTTAATGAGGCATAAGTCTGAATCCTTTGAAAAGTTCAAAGAATTTCAGAATGAGGTACATAATCAACTTGACAAGACAACTAAATATCTACGATCAGATCGTGGAGGTGAATATTTGAGCCATGAGTTTGGTGAAAATCTAAAGCAATGTGGACTTGTTCCACAACTTAATCCGCTAGGAACGCCTCAACGGAATGGGGTGTTCGAACGACGAAACTGGACATTGTTAGACATGGTTCGGTCAATGTTGATCCAATTTGATCTTCCATTGTATATATGGGGATACACTCTAGAAATAGTGGCTTTCACTTTAAACAGAGTTCCGTCAAAAACGGTAGAGAAGACACCATATATGGACCGGAAAGTGTCCTAGATTGACTTTTCTCAAGATATGGGGTTGTGAGGTATATGTAAAACGTTTGACGTCTGATAAACTCTCACCCAAGTTGGATAAATGCTTCTTTGTGGGGTATCCTAAGGAAACTAAAGGATATTACTTTTATAAGCGGGATGATGACAAAGTGTTTGTTGCACAAAATGGTATCTTTTTGAAGAAAGAGTTTCTTTTCAAAGGAGTCAGTGGGAGCAAGGTGCAACTCGAAGAAACTCAGGAAACGTCTGAAAATATTTCAATTCCTACTGAACCTCTACAGGATGAACAAAATATTGTAAAACCTGTAGATGAGGCATCAGTCCCACGTAGATCTAAAAGGCCATGTTCATTGCCTATAGTATAGGCATGTTATTTTATTATTGAATAATGATGAGCCTAAATATTATGAGGAAGCGATGATGAGCCTAGATTCTGAGTCATGGCTTGAAGCCATGAGATTCGAAATAAAATTCATGTATGACAATCAAGTTTGGAACTTGGTCGATCCACCTAATAGTGTTAAAACCATTGAGTGTAAATGGGTTTTTAAGAAAAAGATAGATATGGATGGAAATATTCACATCCATAAAGCACGACTAGTAGCAAAGGGTTTCAAATAAATTCAAGGTGTTGATTGTGATGAGACTTTCTCGCCTGTCGCTATGCTCAAGTCTATCCGGATCGTCCTAGCTATTGCTGCATATTTCGATTATGTGATATGGCAAATGAATGCCAAAACGGCTTTTCTAAATGGAAACCTAAGTGATGATGTGTACATGACACAACCTGAGGGTTTTATCGATTCATAGGAAGCTAGAAAGATATGCAAGCTTCAAAAATCCATCTATGAATTAAAGCAAGCATCTCAGAGTTAGAATATTCGTTTTGATGAAATGGTCAAAGGGTTTGACTTCATCAAGAATAAAGAAGAACCTTGTGTTTACAAGAAGGTTAGCGGGAGCAAACTTGTTTTTTTAATCTTATATATGGATGACATATTACTGGTCGGAAATGATATTCCTATGCTTGAATATGTTAAAACTTCATTAAGAAATAGTTTCTCTATGAAAGATTTAGGAGATGCAGTATATGTTTTAGGCATAAGGATCTATAGGGATAGATCTAAAGGGCTAATTGGATTAAGCCAAGTTATGTACATTGACAAGGTGTTGAAGCGGTTCAACATGCAAGATTCCAAAAGGGGTTTCTTGCCCATGTCACATGGAATTAGTCTTAGCAAGAGTTAGTGTCCTTCGACACATGATGAGCGAGACAAAATAAGTAGAATTCCATATGCTTCAATTATTAGATCTGTCATGTATGTCATGCTTTGTACACGACCAGATGTGTCGTGTGCTATAAGTGTTACGAGCAGATATCAGTCAGATCCAGGTGAAGGTCACTGGATAACAATCAAGAATATCCTAAAGTACTTAAGAAGGACTAAGGATGCATTTCTTGTTTATGGTGGCGAGAAAGAGCTGGTCATAAACAGTTACACTGATGCTAGCTTCCAAACCGACAAGGATGATTTTAGATCGTAGTCTGGGTTTATGTTTTGTCTTAATGGAGGAGCAGTGAGCTGAAAAAGTTCTACCTAAGGAACAGTTGCTAATTCTACAATAGAGGTTGAGGACATTGCGCTTCAAGTTGCAAAAGAAGCCATATAGATTAGAAAGTTCATTAATAAACGAGTATGGTTTCTAGTGCTTCCAGCCCAATGGATCTCTATTGTAATAATAGTGGAGTTATTGCACAAGCTAAGGAGCCTATATAGCATCAAAAGTGCAAACACATACTTCGACAATATCACATTATTTGTGAGATTATTGAAAGAGGTAATGTGAAGATATGCAAAGTGCACATAGATTCGAATATTGTTGATCCATTGATAAAGCCTCTCCTGCAACCTAAGCATGAGATGCACACAAGAGCTATGGGTATTAGATACTTATATGATTGACTCTAGTGCAAGTGGAAGACTGTTGGTGATATGCTCTAGAGGCAATCATAGAGATGATTGTATCATGTTTATGTTTATGACTTATACAATAAATGTTATTATGTTCTTTGGATCAATTATCATTTATAAAGATTAACAAGTATGTGACTTGTTGGTGAAGCTCTTTAACTTATATGATGTCATTCTAAATGTATTCCTAGTCAGAACATTAGTGATTTATCGACCAGAACATGTATTGATTGATGACCATGTTTCACCAGTCATGGATATGGGGGATATCGAATCAATAATGTGAACACATGTTAGAGAACATGGTGTTGGATTGACTGTAACATCCCAAAGTTCTGATACCAAAACAAAAATTAATAACTTATTTTATTGAATTTTCTAGCAATCAAAGAATTTTCTTGATTTTCTGTAATTTAAAAGAGTTATCTTGGTTAAAAATATAAAAAAATCAATTATTTAATTAATTGGTTTCTAAATTCAGAAAGAAAATTTATTGAGTCTTCTGGAATTTTCTTGGATTTAAAGTGAAAAAGATAATTTTAATTAATTTCTTGAATTTTCTCGATTTTAAAAGGCTTTTCCTATTTTCCGAAATTAAAAATAAAAGCCAACTTTAGGTTAGAAATATTTTTATTAAGTTCAAAATAATTCAAGGAATTTCTGTGAATTTTTCTAGAATTTTGAACTCTATTTGGTATTTCCTAAAAGCCTATTTGAATTGTTATATTTTCTAAAATTCCAAAATCTTTGAAAATCCAGAAATTTGATTTGGGCCGAATTTCTTCAGCCCATTCTCCTTTTTCCGCACTCGGCCTGTTTCACCCGCAGCCCAAAATCGCCCGAAGCCCACCTGGCCTTCCCTCTCATTCTCTCTCTCTTACAAAGTGGGCCCACCTGCCACTCTCCTTTCTCTATCTCTCACCGGCCTAGCCCACCTGTCACTCTCTTCTCTCTATCTCTCATCGCCCTGGCCCACCTATCATGGCCTCCTTCCACATCCCTTTCTTCTATGTCCCGATCCTGTGCGCCGCCGCCATTAACGGCCTCGCCAAACCATCCAAAGTTGGCCAAATCCGTCCGTATCTCCCGTGATTTCGCATGCATTAAAACCCCGTGTAAATCCCACGCCCATTTCGGCGATTTTATTTCCTTCTTCGTCCCATTTTCCCCTAATTTTGCTGGATTCACGTAACGGCCGCCGCCGACTTCGCCGCCCGATCTCCTACCCCTGGCTCCTCCTCCCCTATAAAAGGGAGCACCGAGTGCCCCCCCGTCCCCCTCATCCTTCCCCCCCTCCATCTCCACTCATCGCTCCCTCTCCACCGGTCGCATTTGAAACTCTTCGCCGCCGGCCACCGTGCAACACCACTGCCTCTAGCGCCGCCATCGAAGGAGCTCCTCCGCCTTCGTCACCTCCTCCGGGTTCGCACGGTCGCGCTCTACCCGGTGCACGTGTAACATCCCAATTTTCTGAGCTTTAAAAATCTTTTAAATAGTTAGTAGGAAGAAAATTCACTATTTGGATTTTATTTGAATTTAATTCAAAAGCTTAAACATGGACTTTGTACATCAAAATAATTTAATATGATTAAAGTCAACATCAACAAGGGTCAAAACTATTTTATTTGGTCTCTTTGTGCTTGGATATATTTTCTAGATTTTTCTAGAATTTTTCCAAGTTCATTTGCTATTTTCTATTGCTTATTTGAATTTCTGCTATTTTTTCTAAAAAGAAAAACTAATTAAATCTCAGATAATCCTTTTGGGCTGCAACCCAATCCTTTTCTCTTTCGGCCCATCTCTGTGCAGCCCAAGTCCTACACGCGTGTCTCCATTTTTCTCGACAAGTGGTCCCACTTGTCGACCTTCTTCTTCTTCTTCTTGCGGCGCGTTAAGCCTCAGCCATTGGATCATGTGTGCACGGTTGGATGAAGAGGTGCTGTCGGACGGTCCGAACGTCACCGACGTTTTAAACCATCAGATTAAATCTTGACGGTCAGGGCTTGAGGTTCGATCGGGCGCGTGTGCTTTGTTTCTCGACGAGTGGCCCACCGCCACATCCCCCGAGCCAGCTTCTTCCTTACGCACTCGCACCAGAAATTACGCCATTGAGCTTCTAGAAGCTCAATCCAACAAAGACAAATCTCCAACTAAAACCTTCCCGATTTCGTTGTCAAAACTTATCTCTAGCTATCCCGCAGCCAAATCAGATCAAATCTTATCTCAATTCAGTTTTTATCTCCAAGAATCTCGGGATATTCTCTTGTGTTCATCTCGGACACGCTTTGGGGATTTCCTTTTCCAGTGCCTCCCGACCCCTATTAAAGGGCACCCCGGGATCGCATTGCCATCCGCATCATAAACCCTCAAACCACCATCCCTCTCGAGCTTCAGCGCCGCCGCAATCAAGCTTTTAGGGTTTTTGCCGCCGTCGGTGAAAACTTGAATTGCGCCGCCGCCAGTGTCGCCGCGTCGTCATCGAGTGCACCGCCGGGTCCGCCGTCACCAGAGCATCCCAGAGCACCCTTCCTCACCGTCGGAGCGTCACCGGTGGCCTCGTTCGACAATAACAGATCCACTCCGCCGCTTGAGCCTCGCCGCCGGCCACCATAGTCCGTTTCAACCACCCGGAGTTGGTCCACCAGGTGCGCAATAGTGTCAGCTTCACGTTGGTACCAACGACCCTACGCCAAGCTGCCGTCGCCGTTGTCGGCCCAAATGAGCCATCGCCATCGCTAATCCGACGTGGCGCCCACATCGACAAGCCACCTCAACTTGCGTCAGGTGTGTCGCCAACGTGGCGCCACCTCGGCAGGTGTGTGGCAGCCGGCCACCACCTCGAGATCTAATTGGTTCGGTGAACCAAGTTCACCGTGGATCGCCTCACGACATGTAGGTCCCACATGTCGATTTTCTTTTAATTCCTTATTTTCCGAGCTGACATCATCGTTATGCGCAATAATCCGATTTTTCTTTTAGAGAAATAATTCGAATAATTCCATAATCCGCTTTTAGGGTTTTTAGATTTCTAACTTCCCAAGCTCATATCTTTTGCATCCGAACTCTGCTTGAGCCCATTCAAATTTCTAAATTCATCTAAATTCAAGATCTATTTATCTAAGATTTTTATTTAATTTTTGGAGTTTGTTTTGCCTCTATTATTTATTTGTTTTGTTTATTTGCTTTCGCTTATGCGGCGCACGCCGATACTTCTAGAAGATTTGAAGAAGAAGAAACACCTCCGAGCAAGATCAAGATTTAGACCTATTTCAAGGCAAGTTATACCTTTGATCATATTGAACCCAGTTTTCAAAAGTTATATTGATTTAAATTATTGCATTTACTTTAATTATTTATTTCAATGTTTTTGGGATTAGTTAATATCCAATTTGTTATGACCTCCTTGTCTAATTGTATGCCATAATCTTTTGTCATCCTAGTTTGGTTTATTTAGTTGGTGCTATTGTACTACCAACGTGGGTTGGTTAGATACGATTAGTTTGCTTAGCCATGCTACGAGTCATCATTTCATGTGAGTCGCCATAATAAACTTGACTAAGTGACTATGGAACCATTTGATAAAATTATGTTTACTGTGTGCTATTACTCGTTGATGGCATATATTGCACTTAACCAATAGGGCAGGAAAAGGTTTTGGACGGGGGCAAGTGGTCTGGTATACTTTATGGTGGATCTATGTTGGCGGGAATGATAGGTTAGAATTTGAAAGTCTTGCCTCGGTCAATTAAGGACTTAACTTTGTGCGCCATTGAACCGAGCCTTTCAGACAACCACATGCCTGGTATGGGACAGGCCTAACTTAGTAAGTTATGGAGTCTTGACATTGATTACTCAAAGTTGTAGGTTAGCCGTGGTCGGATTGGGTGGAGGTGTGTACTACCAAGTAGTCGCATCGCGGGGCGGTTCGCCGTTTCCCTGTCCAACGGTGTGCGTCTGTGGCGCCTAAGCATACCGGGAGTGTCAATGTTGAGATCACTACTACAGGAACCCACATCACGCATAGCCGTAATCGTTATCACGCACGGCTTCCAACCGCCTATATTTGTTGGTTCAGTGATACGCAATATCACATACGGTTTTTTTATTAAAACCGTCTGTGAAGGCTAGTATCACAGATGGTTTCCTCGAAAAACCATCTGTGATACTCAAATATCACAGACGGTTCTAAACAAAAACCGTCTGTGATACGCGAATATCACAGATGGCTTTTGTTGAGAACCGTCTGTGATATTCGCGTATCACAGACGGTTTTTATTGAGAACCGTCTATGATAATGGCGTATCACAGACGGTTTTTAGTGAAAACCGTGTCAGGAGCGCATTTGCCACTAAAACCGCTCTGTGATAGTTCTTCCACCTGACTACATTTTTGCTATTTTTTTGGCTAGCCTCAGGAATTGCTAGCCATGCCCTCTGAAAACAAGCATGCACAAAAACAGATTCATTAGAGATAATCAATTGTTGACAACTCAAAGTGATCATTACTCAAAATAAATTACAAAAGATCGCATTAGTTCAAGTATTGTCACTATAGTTACAACTGGATTACAATTGAGTCAATTGTTTGCGTTGAGAGGTGTCGGCGGGGTGATGCTCTAGGTCGGCGATGGAGTGAAACTCTCCGTCGTCGTTAATGATTTCTGACATGATAAAGGTGCAGAGCTTCCCTCGAATGTCCTTGATCTCTTCTGCAACGAGTCCATCACATTGTAAATCCAAGGCCTATCGCTAGCAAGAGTAAAGTGGTAAGCTATATATATTTAAATTTATAATTAGGAAATAATTATTTTGAGATTGATAAACCTCGTGATCCTTCTTCCTAGCTCTAAGGATTAGTCTGATATGATAGTACGAGATTGCACATAACTCATCATCTTTTTGTCGCGACACTACAAAAATAGAATTACATATATAGGTATAGTCGGTTCGAGACACGTTATTATGAAGTATGATATAGGATTATCGTGTTGTAGCGCTGCATCGAAAATCCATCCCTGTGTTAGTTGGGCGCTCTTTCCATTGTATATTCCTTTGTTGGCAACATAATCAATGAACGACCTACATGATTCCAAAAAGTTATCCTCGCCATTTCAAACTAATGAAGACTACAATAGAGTTATGTAAGGAGGAAATGAGCAGACCTCTCGAGTATTCCTCTTAGAACACTGAAGTCGTGCTTGTTGCGGAGTAGGGAATCAAGGTATATCACATGGTTCCTCTTGGGTATAATAACTAAAAGGATCCAGTGGTACCTACTCATGTATGTCGCTATAGTCATTAAACCTAAGTTCATGCTGCGTATAAAGTACAAATAAAATTTGTATAGCAAGTAGTGACACTTACCCCTGGTTGTAGGGCACCACTATGTACTTCATGTTCTTCTAACGAAGCAATGACCTCGTTATGTATTTCTCGACGAAGGACGAGTCTGCTTGGATGGTTTGCAATGATACCACATGTGGGTCGAGGAAACCCACCGGTTCTTTCCATTCCCAGATATTTTTCAGCATGTATCTATACATAAGCAATGAGTTGTGATATTTATCGGTATTACATGAATGTAGAAGTTGATTGTACGCACTTACAGTGTCGAACATCGTAGAAGCGAGACGTCGAGGCCAACGAGGTTGAATAGGTCATATAAGTCATTGAAGTCCACGCGAAGTACCTTATCCCGTTGAAGAAATGTTTCTCCTCGTGTCGGCGGTGATTCCAAGATCGCACCCTTCTTTGGGTCTTCTCAAGTACCGTGCATGCAAAGCGACAAGCATATCCAAAGATGCATTAATATCTGCGTTGAGCACAACGGTTTTCGATGATGTAGTTCCTGCATCGCGAACTTCCTGAATTCCGGAGTTGGGAGGCGCTTAACGCTCATCAATTTCGATTTGGCCTTAGCGATTGACAGCGTCTTCTTGTGAGACGACTCGAACCGACACGGCGGCACGCTTTTTGTCGTTCCTTCGGTGTCTTCTCCACGGAATCAAGAGGTGGCCTTCGAGGCTAAACATGAGGTGGAGTCATCAAGGGTCCCGTTGGAGAGGAATGGTCGTGTCCAGATCGCGGCACCATCGGGTCCAGGCGATGTCCTTCTTGGCCATCGATAAAAGAGTGGACGACATCCCTAGTGTTATGATCTCTTCGTTCGGGCGAATCTTCATTGGACGGCTAGAAATTTCCATGTACCATATCCACCTAGACCCGGCGTAACCTGCAGCCACTAGGCACCGCAGTCAGACCGCTTCTTTCTCGTATGGATACACCATCCCCCGTGCAGCCTCAATAGAAAGGGACCCATCCATCCTCACTTGGAGCTTGCAGGGCGTCGGCTCCTACAAAACGATACGCAATTAGCTAAGGCGTCCTATAGGTCTATTTTTGGTGCATTCCATAGATGTATATTACCTTGATGTCGTCTATTGGTAATCGGACGTCGTCATGTTCAGAATTATGCGCGGACGCGACACTACTCCGATGTCGAGGAGGACTGGCTCCCAAATTAACAGGGGCGGCTTGCGACTGCTGGCACAGGAGTTGATTCATTTGATTCTACAATGCTGCTATCTTTTCTTCAAATTTGTCAGTAATCATCTGTGCTAACCGGTCATCGTGCTCGGCCTTGGATCTCTTCCTACTCCTATACATGCAGTAGTCGTCCGCGAATCCATGACTCCAAGGTACGTTAACCCCAAGGCCTCACGTGCAACCCGGGTGCTCCTTGTTTCCCAAGGCCGTAGATAGTATATCCTTCTCCCTGTCTACATGGAAGGAGTCTTGGGAATCTTGGGCAGTCAAGTCACGCTGCAAGAGGTCATCATGTTATTATAGGCACTATGAAGTTATGGACTTATTAACAACTAGGTAGTTCCACATATTTACCACACGCTGGGACACTTCTGTTCCGCCGGTTTGTGAAAGAGATGCTGCCCAAAGACGAGACTTTTACCCTCGCTTAACCAAACTTAGGGAACGCAGGTTTGTGATATCGTGAAATGGCCCGTTATGCTTCTCCTCCTCCGCTGCCCATTCCTCAGATTTACCCACGCATCTAAATGTGTCGAGTCTGTGCGGCGGTGAGTGTTTCGTGTCCGAGAGCTTTGTGCGCCGCACTTTGCTCCTTAAATTCGGCCGTCGTTTTCATAGCCACAAAGGTGTCCCATGCTTCCCGCCAAGAATCTATACTTGCGAAGGGCATCTCGACCCGTTCACGTGCTTCATGACAAGAATGCTCTTGAAGGTCCTCCACGATTTATCCATCGTGAGCATCGCCGTCCGTCGCACACGCGGCGACGCTCGCTCGAATAGTGAACTTCTCCGAAAGTTCTGTCCACAGCGCCTTTCGCTTTTTCGTCAGTCCTTCCACGTTGGTGTGGTGATGGGGACACGCTCCTTCCAAGTATCCCGCAGATGGTCCAAATCTCGCCACGATCTCTTGGGACTCGAGGGACCCCAAAGTCACCGACCTCCGTGATGACCCGCGGCCCGCAAGCATTTTCGATTGTCCTCCGCCATCTCGCTTCGTCATTATCGCTGACGGTGACGGCGGCCTCGTCGGCGCCTCTTTCATGTGCGGCGTCGATGACGGCGGCCTCGTCGGCGCCTCTTCCATCTGCGGCGTCGGTGACGGCGGTAAAGACGGTGCCTCTGCCATCTCGCTTACTTGCTATCTATATAATTTACATATGCAATAAAATGGATTGCAAGTGTCCCAAATTAACATATACATTTAAACTTAATAATATGCTCAACATGTGCAATATTAGCAAATAATCATAATTAATTCCAAATAAATATGAAACAATTAAGCATTAATCCAATGGCATTTAAATTTAAATCAAAATAGAATCAAGTAAAATGATCGACGAAGGAAATGCTAAGCAAAGGTTTAATCCTCTAGGGCTCGCCGCCTCCCTGCTCCTATTCTAACACTCCTTAATCCACCAAATTCTCTTGTGATCTTTGTATAGATAGAAACTAGTGATACAAATCTTTTGCCCGAGCCTATCTTTGCAGAGTTTACTTCATCGAGCAGATATCGGATTGTACCATTTGTTTCATACTGTGGAGGATTGGCATGAAGCAAAGGTACACTCAAGTGTGTCAGGATCGACGAAGAAAATGATAAGCAAATGTTTAATGCTTCATGTACAGAAGACTAGCCTTTAATGAAGACATAGAAACAAAATAGAATCAAGTAAAACTTTCTTTTTGGATTGTTGTAAAAAATGCGCTTTTAGCAAAATTTCAGAATTAATCCCAACAAAATTAATTAGCATTAAAGCATAATTCCTAAAGAATTTAACACTCCTTAATCCACCAAATTTCTAAGGAAATGCAAAGGAATCACAAACGGTTCTTATTGGTTCTTAATACGAACCGTCTGGATTAAACTCTCAGCCAATAAAAGGTCTAGAGATTAACAGTGCACATACACTATTCCAACATATTGATTGATGATATTATGTACTCTCAGAAGGAGAGTAGCTAAAGAACAAGTCTTTGCCATCTCAATCCTATTGTCTATACTCTTCATTAAATGAATATGATAACATAAATTCAAACTATGAGCTCTAAACAATACTTTGCTTAACTGTCAAATGATCTCAACTGCTAATCTAAAACAGATTAAACTTCTAGTCAAACAGAGGTTGACTATAGAGATCAAGATGGCAAATGAAAAGTTGAATGAGCTCGTACAAACTACTAGAAGAATCACAAACTAGTCATTAGATTACCAACAAAAACTGAATACTCTTAATAGAACTGAACATGAAGACACATGTTTAGTGATAAAGCCGATTGGTCGACATAACAAATATCCACTTCAAATGCTAGAGATCAAATGAACCGAAGAATCGAATAACTAGCTTTCAACCGAAAGTAACCAATTAACAAAGACATCATATTGACAAAGACAGAAGTAATACAATAGAACTCAAGTATGAACTAACTATCACATTCAATCTCAAAGATAAGACGTAGTTCATCACGAGCATGTCAACAAAGCCCATCGATCAATTTGCAATATCTTCAGATAGATTCAAATCGAACTAATACGCTCAAGGTATCAACTAGCACTTCAAATATATATATGCAAAGATCAACCGAATCGCCACAGAGGAGCAATACTCACGAGAGGATGCCGCACAAGAATTCACGGCAAGGAGGAGGCCGATCACGGGGAGGAGGCCGACGCGGGAGGAGGGAGGTGCAGGGGAGGAGGCCGACACGGGGAGGAGGACGGCGGGGAGAAGGCGGTCTGCAGAGGAGGAGGCCGACACGGGAGGAGGATGGCGCGGAGGACGTCGGTGCAAAGGCGGACGCCGACAGTGAGGAGGAGACAGTCAAGCGATCATTGTCGGGGCGGTGGCGCCGAGGTCTGAGGCGGCGACGCCGAGGCTTACGGCGGGGAGGTGAATGGGGCATCGAGGTCGGGGCGCCAAGGTCGGCGGCACCGAGGTCAAGGCGCCGAGGTCGGGGCGCCGAGGTCGGGGCACCAAGGTCGGGGTGGCGCGCCGAGGTCGTGGTCGGCAGTGAACCAAGCAGCCCTAAACCCTAGAGGAGGCGTAACGAGCGCGCGAGAGCCTAAGGGGCGCGGGAGAGGAAGTGACGAGTGAGAGCAAAACCCTAGCGATTCCCGCCTTATAAAAAGTATATCACGGACCGTTCCCTAATAGAACCGTCTGTGATATGTTCCATATCACAGACGGTTCTCGTAGGAAACCATCTGTGATATCCTTATCACAGACGGTTCTATTCGAAAACCGTCTGTGATATATCTTCCTGGTGAGAAATGAACAAGAAGTCTCTTCATTTTCCCGTGTGTGTCTCTTCGCCTCACGATCACACAACCGTCTCTTCATTTTCCAACGCCGCCACTGACTCCCCAAATATCTCTTCGTCTCCGCTCCCGCTTTAGAACTTGTTCTATAAAAGATGTCCCTTTACAATGTATTTCACACAACCTCCTTGATCCCCTTTCTCCACAAAAGCAGAAATGGTTGCCTCTTCTATTTCCTTGTCGCCGGCATTGATGGCCTACCTGGCCGCACTGTACACGCACCTCTCTCGCTGTACGTTGAACTGTGCTGTGGAAGAACACTATTTCAACAATGTCTTCACTCCTCGTCCGAGAATTTGCGGGCGCGGTGACGGCCACCTTCGTCGTCTTGACATCCTCCTCCGTCGTGTCTTCCGGTGATCTCCCACTTTCGGCGAAGTTTATCGTCGCCGACGTGGTCCTCCAAAACGACGTTGCACGCCTCCGTGAGGCTTGCCGTCACTTGACCGCTTAATCGAGGCAAAGGTGACCGAGTCGACCGTGCCGAGACCCTCAAGCAAGAGAAGAGAGCCTATGGGCTCAATTCTTCTTGGTTCAATAGTCCGAGGGTCTTCGGGAGACACTCGAACGAGCGCGTCAGCGGGTGGACGCATTTTTGGCTTCGTTCGATCACGAACCGTCTGCCCCCGACGCTGTATGAGATGATATTCTATATTCATAATTGATTATTGGCTATGGGTGATGTTGAGAGGTTGAGGTCGTGGTGGTGGTCCCGGTTTTGTCGTTACACCACCGCTCGTGGTAAAAGAATAGAGTAGTAACTACCCGAATACCATAGTTGAGTATTGAGGGTGAGTTTTATTATTCTCTTCCTTGATCCCGAATGTGGTGGCTTCCGTATTAGTTATGTTGATGAAGTTTTCTTGAGTTAGTGTTCTACATTTCTTCCGATGAGTTTTCGTTGGACTTTCTTGGTTCCTTAAATCGACTACTTGTTCTCCGACTCACCGGGTCTAGTGTTGTTTCTGGGAACGTTGGTTATCGGCAAAATTTATCTTTTCGTGGGAGTTCGCCTTCTTATTGGAAAATGTGAATCATTTATTCTTGATAATTTGAAAGTTTTCTCGTTGCAAGTTCTTTAACATGTGAAAGCTTTGCCTTTATGTATTTCTTTTGGATTATTTCGAGTGTTGAAATTTAATACCTCTTTTTCTCGAGAGATTGTGTTAAAATCTTTAAGTGATGTCTTGTCATGCTTAAGTAAGAGGTGTTAGTTAAATGAACTAATTGTTGTGGTAAGAGTTATCGATTGGGTTATTAGCTTTGTGCAAGCGGTTTGTTCTTAACTAGTATCCATGGAAGTGAAATTGATTAATGTGAAATGTCGTTGTATTGGGTACATGATGAAAATTTAGATAAGAGTTTGTCCGTGATCTGCTCAAGAACCTATTGTTGTTAAGAAGTGTGGAAATATTGTTGAACCGGTTTGATCTTTACGATCAAGTAATCTACTAAATTTGTTAGATGAATTGGAATCTAGGTCCTCTTTCGGTTATTCTAACCGCTAGTGAGGGTTAAGATAATGAGGTGTTCTAATGTTGCCTTGATAAATATTAATCGAATCTGCCTCCTATTTTGGATCTTGAGGATCTTATTCAATGATAGCTTTACCTAATTCTTGCCATGCTAAAAAATTATTGAAACATGTTTAAATGACTAGATGAACGATGATGTATCGCCTTGTGAAACCTTGTCTTATGTATCCTATATTATTGAAGTTAAAGACCTTTCATTCTAATTATCGAACATAAGGTAGGATGTTGAATATATCCTTTTAACTGCTAGGAGTTTGCAAATAGAGGTAGGATCATGATTGTACCCATGTGTGGCTATAGAGCTTTTAGTGTGTACTATTTTGGCGTTGAGCGTCAGTAAGAGTTAAATGGATGAAATCTAATATGAAATTCATATTGGTGTACTTTTATGAGATGGTCATGTTCTAGTAAGATCTTGTTAACAGAGTTCTGTTTCAGCATCGTGGCTTGAGCACTAGGTTTGTTTTTTTAGAGCAAGTGATTATTGCAATCCTATTGTGATGATGGAAATAGTATGTCACGATGGTTGTGTTTCTTTTGGAAAAAAAAATTTTGTTGGGATATTAAGGTATGTTAATAAAATAGTCAGGAATGTGAGGGTGATATTGATCCTTTTATAGAGAGTGAAATGTGGCCGCCTTTCGTGATGTCTCTTAAATGAAGATAATTCAAGTTTTTGAATTCGTAATATTTTGGAGTTCAAGAGTTTTGTGGTAGTTGAAATTTGTTGAGTAAAGCGACGTATTGTAGAGTTCTATTGGTTCTTAGTTTATTCAAGTGATTTGATTTTAAAGACTCGTTTGTTTGAGTTGGCAAGTAATGTTGTATTCAAAGAAAGTTGTTTCTTTCCTAATTGAAAGAGTGCAGTTACAAGTATTTGAGGGTGGATTCAAATTTTGTAACTCGTAGTTTATCCGAAGCGGCTTAACCTTGTTGTTTGGCCGCATAAGAGTTACTCCGATTTGTAAGCAAGGTTCTGTTCTTATTGGTTGAGGTTTGGAATTCTATTCTTGTGGGACTTATGCCCCAACTCTTGACTTTCCCTTATGTTTTCCAAGTTCTTTGCCTAAGTGACTTTTTTCCCTTGGTCCTGTGTTTACTTGAGCGTAATCGCTCTTCATTTGCCTTTTCTTTTGAGGAAGGATCCACCGATTCATCTCACTGGGTCTTTCAAGTGGTTATTAATTGTTGTTGCGAGACCTTGGGTTGTAAGTTATTCGAGGAGCATTGGAGGATGAATCGATTTGGGTATAATTCTTGAAGAGAATTATATTTATACTGAATATTTGTCTTTGAGGCTAAACTGCTTGCATTGTTTCAACCATTAGAACCTATAGAGATTTATGATCCCGATCTTTTGTTCACTTGGTGGAACATTAGAATTTTCGAAAGGATGGGGAATCTTGATCGATGTATTAGAGTGTCGCGATTGGGTACCTTGCACTTGTGCGTGATGAATTATGATGGTGTTGTAATGAGAGTAAGATTAGCTAAGTAATCGATCGTTAAAGCGATTAATGAGATAGCCGAGATTGTTGGATTATTGTTAGGAATGACTTGGACTTAGTAAATAAATCTCTAAGAGTTAGACTCTTTATAAAGATAATTGGGTCGAGAAAATGTTTCCATGTTGATGTTAATGCGCGAGTATGTTTGGATTGTGATAATTTTAGGGATTTAATCTGAGGCTTTCCCTATCTTCTATATGAGAAGTTTGTTGTAGGTTCTTGGAGGTTAAAATTGGGCTTTGCATTTTTTTTATGCTAGAACTTTGGTCGCCCAATGATTTTGTGTAGAGAAAGTAGAATAAGGGTGGATTCCGAATAATGGGATGATCATTGATAGAACCCTTTGATGAAGTATATGAATGTGTGTCGAGGATTCCGAGTTGTTTATTCTTAAAAGATTGAGGTGATGTGATTATGCAGAGATCTATTTTGGGATACATTGGGAGTCATCTGTCAAATTAATTCCGTCGGTAGAGGAGTTGTCAAGAGAATGTTTCGTGGAGTCGTTAGAGCCTCTATACTGAGAGGTGTGGATGATGTATTTCGCTTGAGCATAGTGTTGAGAATGCCAAGTTAAGAGAGATGAGTTAGTGTGGTATGCGATGAATTGGAATTCCAAAGTTTGAGAGAAATTTTATTCCTAAAAGAGAAACCGAGAAATTGATGCTTCCTCGAGTAGTGACACGCTTTTCTTGATTCTTAATTGAGCTATGTGTTTATGACGGATGTCTATCGCAAGTTGAGCTTGACTTTATGTTAGCATGTGTGGTTCTTATCACTTCAAAAGAATAAAAGAAATTTCGATTTGGGCATTCAAGTGATTTCTCCTTTGGCTTTCGTGGACGCTTATTCGCAAACTACCACTTGGAAAGTGGAAAGGTTTTCGTGATGAATTTCGATTCGATTTGACTCTTTTAGTACCGAAATGGTAACGCATGATTGCGATGTGAATCCTTCATTTTCATATGGGTTTTGTCGGTAAAAGAGTTTGTTTAAAGAGAGTTCTGTGTGTCCCTCGTTAAAGGAGGTGATCCTTGTTATGGTGAAGAGTTTGATTGAGAGGTGGAACAAGAGTTCCGTGTACTATATGCATGTTGTGTGGTTCGGTACCAATGGGGAGGTTAGCCCAAGGTACATTGGCTTGTTTTCGCTAGTTGGCGATCGCTAGGATCGCTTTCGGTCCCTACGCGGTGAACGCAACTTTTGATATGTTATGGTGCCAAGTGAGTACCGGGAGATCCGAGTTTGGAATATTCGTTAACGCTAGGACCATCGAGTAGGATCTTACCTTCGATTCTCTTCCGATGAGTGTACCGGAAATGTCGGACGAGTGTTAGGACAGACGCCGTTCTCGCCTTTGTATTGTGATCTCATCACCGAGAGTGAGGTCACTTGAAGCTAGAGTCTCGCATGCGTGAGCAATACCGGATTTGTTCATGTCCTGTGCGTGTTAATCGCCGCAATTTCGACGCCGCTTTTGGGTAGATCGATGGGTAGATTCGGGTCGAATCTCGTTAAGGGGTAGAATATAATACCCTAATGTTTCTAAGGAAGGAGAGTAAACAAAAAAGGGTTTTTCTGCAATACTCCAACTTAGTCTAATGAAGGAAGTAGTGAAAAGAGAAATTAGACTTTAGAGGAGGAAAATCTGCAATTCTTTGGCAACTGGCTTCGTGCTTTGGCTCAGAGGCCCATGAGGGGCCGGCCACTATTAAAAGGAGGAGAAACCCTAGCCACCACTGTAGCACGCACTGCTACAGTGCTCCGCCGCCCTTCAGTTCTGCTTACAGTGCACTCCCTCCTCCTTGCACTCCGTGCCCCTCTTGGTGGTGCTCTCCCATTGTTTGTCGGCCAAGGAGGAAGGTGGAGGAGAGAGGAGAAGAAGAGGAGAGGAGCATCTAGCGGGGAAATCAGCGGCACGCGTGTCTCCAAAGGGTAACGAATGTCGCTTTCATTGTTTAATTAGTCGAGATGTGAATTCGATTAGAATTGATTGGATCGAACTCTGTCTGTTAAAGATTCAATTCTGTCCAGTAGGTTGCGTGGGAAGTTTCGAGTTCTTAGAGGCCAAATTGGAGGTTTTCATCTCCTAGAGATATTTAGATAATATTCTTAGCTTTTCGTGGCTGCCAAGAACACCCGATTCCGACATACGGATCAAAAGTTATGATAGTTTAAGTTTCTACTGTCCAGAATTCTGACGCGATTGATCTGTCAAGTTGTCCCATAAAATATGATTATGATAATGGAATATTCAGGGTTTTCACCCAACTAGGTTATTGTAGAAATTTTTATAGCCTTTCCAGAATGTTGAAGAACGCCCTAATCGGAGTTGTAGATCAAAAGTTATGATCTGTTCTTTACCGCTGTCCAGAATCTTAGCTATGTTTCAGCAATCATTTTAATTAGTAGATTGATTATTTTAAGGTCCGAATCAGGACTTCTCCATATTATGAAATTTGTAGGCCTTGGTCTTATCTTTCCATATCATTAAAGAACATCCAATTTGGAGCTGTATAACGAAAGATATGAAATTTTGAAGTTCTTATTGTAATCTGTCTCTCTGTTGTGACAGTAGAGAAAGATTAACTTGTTAGCGACTTTTCTTGCACCTTGGGAATTATTGAAATAATTTTATTCAGGAAGCTAGTTCCTTGTAGTTTCCAGAAAGGTTTAGGTCATTGATTTTGGTTGTACCAAATGGAAGTTATGAATTTCACAAGTTGAAAGTACCAAAGATGACAGAACGGTCTTCGGTGTTAAAATCAAGGGCTTAGATGGGGTAATTTGTTCTGTCGATCACCTGGGAAGTTGTAGCTAAGCTCATGTAAAGTCCGAAACTTGGATTCATAACTTTTGGGGCTGGGACTCAAAAGTTATGGATTTTTCTTTGAGAACCCATGATTGGACAGATTAGAGTCGTAAGTGAAATTGCTAGTTTTTGTGTTAAGGCCCAGAGCGATCGCTCTCGTTATGTTCTATCGCTTTGTTGAGCACTCTTGTTTAGTATACTTAGTATACTTTACGGTTGCCAGGTGTTGGTGAGCACTAGGGTTGAAAGTCGTTCGTCGCCATCTTTTCGCCTCACGGTTAAGGCAAGTACTTTGATGTTCCTATGTTTGGTGAATGATGCATGCTTGATGTTGGTATTGTATTTTCCTAAGATCCATGAGAATATTCAAGTTTATGTCCCTTTCTTATGTTTTATACCATGGGTATACATATGATGTCTTTCATAATTCATACTTCACCATGCATCATGTTTCATGTGCCTTCCACGGAGTGGATTATAAGACCCATCAATTCCAAAGATGGGCACGTAAGACCCACCATTCCAATATGGGCAGATTTGGACACCAGATGAACGTTCTTCATACGGGACTTGGGTCCCGTATTTTGTTAAATGCGGCTTAGGTGAACACCGACGGGTGTGTCACTAGCTATACCGGTATAAGCATGTGTGCAGTCCATTCTTTTCATTAATTCCATTCATTCCATGCATTCATGTATTCATTCAAAGTAATGCTCAAATTCTTTAATGAAGTTGTCTTTTTCATATTTGTGGTATGTCCAAATTATCCTTGTACTTGCCGAGTCTTAGACTCATTCTTGCTTTGTTTATTTATTTTTAGGTGATCGTTGGTGATGATTCTCTTGGGAGGGAGTAGACACGCACTACTCATTCATTTCACCTTACACCGCCACAATAATAGAACTTGATTCGCTCTTTCATTCGTTAAGTGATGGACTGTAATATAATGGAGTTTGATGTTGGTTGACATTTTTTCACGTTAAGGTTGTTTAATTAATCGCTTATGTTCCATGATCATTCGTTGGTATGATTATCTTAGTGGATTCAAGAGACTTAAATAATTGAAATTTGTGAACCGTTGTTGGATTCAGCTTTTAATTCTCGCTAGGTTTTAAAAGATGTTGATCCTTATATGTTAGTTGATGAGTTATTGTTAAAGTTCTTCCGTAGTATTGTTGTATGTTAGTCCTTTAGGTAGCATTTTGGCTTCCGAATAGCCAGGGTGTTACGGTTGGTATCAGAAAGATCAACCTTCACTGCGCAGGCGCGTCTGCAAGGCGACAGGGCGCGCAGCATATGGCGCATGGCGCGTGTGGTCCCGGAGTGGACACACTATGATGCATATGTGCTTAAGACCGACGCACTGGACGTGTACCGAGGGGTGGTTCAGGCATTTATCACAGATGCGGTGTCACGAGGGCGTCCACCCTAAGGGGGTGAATGTAATACCTCGGCCTACTCAGATGCAAATTTATGTGGCCCATGAGGAGTTGTGTGATGGGATTAGTCCCACATTGCTTGTCTAAAGTGAGTTGTACTAGTATATAATGCTCTGTTGGGTCCAAACATAGCACCTCCGGTTAACCCTTTTACACGAAGCGAGGACGAAAGTGTAAGTAGGGTGCTATGTGTGCGCGGGTTCACCCCACGGTGGGCTGGGCATTGAGCGGATTTTGGGCCAGGGTGTTACAGAAGTATTGAAGACGGAGACAGTAGCCTACCTCCGCCACTAGAAAAACTTTCTTTATTTATAGGCTTCTAGTTTTTTAATCTTTTTGTAAACGACTGGCCACGCTGTTTGGCCATATATATGAAAATTCCAAAATGAAAAAAAAAGTTTGGAGGTGAAGTTACTATATTAATTATATGTTGAAATATATATATCGAGAGCGGTTTAGTGGAACAAATTAATTAATTATATGTTGAAGGCTAAGATAGATCGCTAATCCTTTTTTATCATCCGTGATGTAAAAAGGATATGGTCTTTTATCGCCCGCTTATTACAAGCGCATAATATTATCTCAGTCGGTCGGTTGGTATATCTCCTCTTGTTATTCACGTTTAATCTTGCCACAGAACTTTCAAATGTATTATTACAAATGTATAGGTGAGAAAGATCCTTTATGATTGGCTATCAATATCAAAGATGACAAGTCCATAACACATCAACACATGACAATTTCACGTTAACATCAAAATATATGAGAGATTGCAAGTCCATAACACATGATGTTATGGAATAAATTAATTACATTGGAGTAAATTCTTAATTAAAATATAGGCCTTCCTCGATGATCGACGCATATAGCTAGCTTCCTCACGGGTTCTTCCTCGAGCCTAATGCCATTTTAAAGGAGGCAACTCGTCAAATTGATTGTATTCTTCCTCGTCCACTACATTCTCAACTCCGACAATCCTCCTTTTTCCATGAAGAACTACGTGGCGCTTCTTATTTGCCGTTCGGTTACATAGAAGACTTGAACAACTTGGTTAGCCAAGACGAATGGTTCGCCTTTGTATCCGACACGCTCGAGGTCCACGGTAGTGACGCCGTATTTGTCGACCTTCACCGTGGGAGATGGACCCAACGACACCGAAATAGGGGATCTTGAAAAGCACGTAGTCGAGCTCCCATATCTCCTCTATTTGCCCATAGTAGGAGCTCCTCACCCATCGATCTTGAATGCATCTATCACGGACACCGCTGCTCGATCAGGTGCTCTTCCTATCCCGAGTGCAGATAAAATGTGTACCCATTTATGTCGATCCTTGCCATGCGACAATTGTAAATTAGGCCCTCGTACAACCATAGTAGCGTATCATCACTTGATGACCTCCCAGTGATTCACACCTTTAACTATTCATTGGCCCGATGGTTGTACTATCTCGTGATCTAAACCTCCGACCGGTCCGATTCGTTGCATACCATGTCTTTGTGCTCGCCGATGTACGGGACACTTGGGCCATGTGTTGCAAGACCGTGAAATGGGCTTGAGCGCACGTATCCAGATCGAGAATGATTGATTTCCTTTCGATGGTCCCGATACCATCTAATCTCCCCTCATGGCGAGATAGAGGCACACCTATCGGTTCCACCTGAGCCATGTAGTCGACGCAGAACTCAATGACCTCTTCGGTTACATAACCTTCGATGATGTCGCCTCCCACGAGATCGATTCCGTGCGTAGGACTTGAGAATTCCCATGTACCTCTCGAACGGGTACATATGACGAAGAACACAGGTAGATATCATTATCTCTTTCACAAGGTGAACAATGAGATGGACCATGATATCGAAAAATAACGGAGGGAAATACATCTCAAGATGACATAGAGTCGCCACCACCTCGGCCTACTGAGCATCTAGTCCTTGGGGATCAATGATCTTCTCGAGCAATTGAGTTGAAAAAATAACACGCCTCAAGATTGCCACTCGGACCTTGTTCTAAGCAAGATACTTCTAATTGCAACAGAAGCATTTGTGTCATCAAGACATGACAATCATGAGACTTCATACCAATTAATTTCAAATCTTGCATAGAAACAAGTTTCCTAATGTTAGCGGAGTAACCAGACGGACTTTCACACCATGTAAGCTCCGCACGCTTCATTTATCTCGGCCTTGGACAGAGTGTAGCAAGCTAGGGAAGGTACGCTCGTCTCAGATCGGTCTCTTTTCGTGCTAACTCGGTCTTTATGTTCATATCAACCAAGTCACGCCGTGCGTTAACACCATCCTTTGTTTTGCCACTAATGTTCAGCAAGAAACCAATCAAGCTATCACATACATTCTTCTCTATGTGCATGATGTCAATGCAGTGGCGAACTTCTAAGTGCTCCCAATAAGGCAAGTCCCAAAAAATTGACCGCTTCTTCCAGATGTTCTTCTCACGGGTTCTTAATTTACGCCCTTGCCAAGCATAACATCGATATCCTTAACCATATCATAGACCTCTTTCTCTAAAAGCCCTTGAGCTGAATCGCTCTCCTTATTTCCATCGAATTATTTTTTCATCTTGCGATGGGTGACTCACGAAGGAACCTACGGTGGCGATATACACGCTTTTGCGAGTTGTTCAAACCATACACTCTCCGTAGAATCTAAGCGGTCTGAAGGGCTTTGGCTCCTTTTGTATCTGGCTTACAAGTTACCAAGGGTAGGAAAATCATTGATGGTGCGAGAACAACATGGCGCGTAAAGTGAAGTTCTCTCGTTTGTACACATCCCATACTTGCATTCTTCGCTCCACAAAGGTCACAAGATCTTCCAAAGAATGGTGCTAGGTATACATCAATATCATTCCTAGGTTGCTTCGCCCTTGGATAAGTAGTGACATCAAAATGTACTTCCACTTCATACACGCCTAAGGAGGAAGGTTGTATATACATAGATTCACGGCCAGTGCTATATCGCCGCTCATGTTACCGAAAGGATTCATTCCATCCGTACTCAACCCTAACCTTATGTTCCTCGCTCAAGACCGAACTCTTCAAGCTCGATCGTTTCTCCATCGGGCGTAATCGGCAGGTGTCTTAGCTTTCCATCTCTTACGCCTCCGAGTGTCAACGTAGCAATCTTGCCTCCTTTGGGTTCGCAAATAAACGCTTCAAACGTGGGATCACAGCGAGATACCACAACATCTTAGCAGAGGTCCTTGCTTCACCTTAGCAAGATTCGACGCTTGTATCGGGATGCTTTGCACATGGGACATATATGCATGTCTGCATACTCTTTCTGATAGAGGATACAATCGTTCGACATGCATGTATTCTTTCTACTTCCATTCCCAATGGACAAATAACCTTCTTTGCTTGATAGGTGGTGTTTGGGCAACACGCTTTCCCTCGGAAGGATGTCCGCTAGGAGACCTAACAACGCCGTGAAACTCTTATCGGACCAACCATTGCTTGCCTTCAATTTCAGCAGCTTCAAGCACGGTGCTGACAACCTTATGTATTCCGGCTTGCGACCAGGAACAAAGGTCTCACTGAGTCCTCCCTTAAGCCCTCGAATTTACGTAACTCTCTCTCAGTAGTTCTCTTACGCATCGCAGTAGCATCCGATCCAGATTGTCATCGTGCACCTATCCTCATCAAAAGCACAGTCCACATCCCAAATCGTTGACTTCCTCGGCGATGTCATCATTATTAACTTCGGTATAATCTGCTCTTCACCATGATTGGTCCAACATGTATACCCTTTTTGAAACCCTTCAATCAAATACGCCTCGACCTGCGCGCGTTGTTAAACATCTTCAGATTACGTAATCAATGCATAGACAAGACATAAAATTTATCCCTTCTTCAACTTATCCTCGCCGTGGCTCTTCTAAAAGCAACCACGCCATTAATGTACTCTTGACTCACACGGTTCACACCGCACATCCGATTCGATCCATCTACACTACGCATGTAACAAATTAGTGTCAAATTGATTAGCGATTAATTTATAGCAAACATGAATTTAAATATGCAAGTGAAGCTTCATAACGAAGTTTTTTTTCTTGCTTTAGGCATCCGATATGCCTCGTGAAGAGAGAATTGTACCAACTCCAAATTTCAACATTTTCACAAAACATCTAGTCATAGATAACTATTGCATACGACAAACATCTAAGACCATACCAAATAGGACTAGAGTCTCGAGCATCTAATCCTCAATTAGCTACAATGTATGGTAGAAGACAGGGGCGTTTCATGGAAATATGCCCTAGAGGCAATCATAGAGATGATTATATTTCATTATGTTCATGACATTGGATAATGTGTTATCTTGTTCCTAGAATAATATTGTTAATATTTATTATCAAGTATGTGACTTGGTTGTGAAACTCTATATTCTCGCGATAATTATTCTTATACGATCCTCGGTCGTAAACATATGAGGACACATATGAATAGACTAGCATATGTATTGGTTGATGACTATGTTTCACGAGTCATAGATATGGAGATATCAAACCAATAATATGGACACATGTTAGACAACATGATGTTGGATAAGACCCACCTTGAGACACTATTGAGATTGTTATGATTCTATGTGTCGTTAGTTGGTCTCAAGCAATGATGATGTATAATCCTTAGACCCGAGATCAAGATGGTTTCCTACATGTGTAATAGCACTCTTAGGGGTTGCCAAACGCCGCACCGTGAATCGGGTAGTTATAAAGGTAGCTTTCGGGTATACTATGAAACATGGAGAGGAATGTGACTGGCCTGGATATGGGATATGCCCTCCTAACATAACAGAGAGATGTCTCGGCCCTCGTTATGATTGATAAAGAAAGTGCATGGCCATGCCACTAGTAGTCGAAGTGTTCGACCACGTAAGTTATCTCGACACTCAATCGAGAAAGAATTGAACAGTCCGTGGATGACACAACATCTCACCTAGAGTTCAACCCGCACATCGTGAGGCAAAGGGAGTATACACGGTAGGTCGCTTAGTTCAAACGAGCTCTGATCTGGTCATTATCTGATCTGAGCTGGTCATAGATCGATCGAACGTAGTCACAGAGTGGTCGTAACACGGTCATAAGCAATTACTGAATCGGTCATGACCAAATCTGAACTAGGTCAGATAAAGATAGGACCGGTCGTAAGTGATGAGGACCTCGGTCGAGATCATATTGCTTTAAGGTTCGTCTGATATAATTTGTGTGTATTCGGGAATCGATATGTTCTGCTAGGAGTCGCTACGACTCGTGATCAGAAATGGTTTCCGAGTCACAACCGAACTATACATGAACCTACAGGGTCACACTTAACGGGTTGGAACAAACCAGTACGGATACGATTCATCAAACGTGTTCGGATAGGATCCGTCACGAGTGCTATATAAGGAGATGCATGAGGCTGTGGGAAGAGAGAGAGGTTACACGAGTTGACGTAAGTTGCTCCACCGAAACCCTAGCCGCCATCTTCCCGAGAGCTCCATGCGTGCGACTTGGTGCTAGCACACCGCGTTCGGTTGTTCCTTCCCCGACGGTGGATACCATAGAGGCGCTACTACGATTGTTACACTTGAGGACTATCCGCGATCTTCACAAGGAACCGCAGACGTTGCTGAAGGAGACGATCGACTCGTGAGGACATTGGACGATCGACTCGACCATCGTGATCGACTTGTCGGACGTTGGACGATCGACTCGACCACTAAATCGACGCTCTTCGTTGGACCAGTCGCTCCAACCCTTCTTCCGCCGCTTCTACACGCCCGTGGTAACGACCGTGATCATCTACTTGCTTAGCATCCCGGTTTATGGTAGAAATTTTTGTTTGTAACTATCGTAGCCTACCCGTGATCCAACAGTTTCACATGACAAAAGAATGACCCTATTTGCATCCCATCTACCTGAATTTATAGTGATATGCTGATATTACTTTGGACTAATTAATTTGACCTACACCAAGGTTGTTATTTGCCTACAAAACCACATATGCCTTTTCATAGACATTATAAAGAAAATAATCATATGCAATCACCTAGTGGTACTGCATATCAAATTTCATCACCAAGTATAATGGCAATAACATATGGCAGTTATTTAGTATTTATAGCGCTATGCCTCAAAATTCTAAACAAAGACTGAGCAAATCCAAGTTGGAATTTTTTGTGCCAATAATCTTCAACCGCACCTCACTATCTTTTGAATTTTCACCGAGCCGACAAACAAGAAGCTCCCGCTTAGAACATGAAGTAGCAGGTTGAAGGAGCTAGGGCGGGAAGTGGCGATAGGAGAGGAGAGCAGATCTAAGTGCACCGATGGCGAGGTTGCTCCAGAGCGGTAGAGGTAGTGACAAAGGCTAGCGCAAGAAGGCGAAGGGACACAGGCTTCCAGAGCGGCGGAAGGCGGCGAGGCGGCAAAGCAGCAAGGCGCAGAGGGTCGGTTTCAATTTATATGATGGAGGATATCACAGACGGTTCTTAATTAGAACCGCTCGTGATAATTCAATTATCACGAGCGGTTCTCATTCGAGCCATCTGTGTACTATCACGAGCATTTGCTTATTGAGAACCGCCTATGATATCCATGCGGTAGAAGCGTGGCAAATGCGGCGGAGGGATGTGGTGGGAAGATATCACAGACGGTTCTTATTCGTAACCGCTCGTGATTACAGGTTATCACAGACGGTTTGTGAATAGAACCGTCTGTGATAATTCACAAACGACTCTATTAATGAACCATCTGTGATAGATGACTATCACGCATTTATTCTAAATGAGTACCGCTCAGTGATAGGCTACCAGCGCCAAACATAAAGTTCAGACAGATTAACACGCAGCGGTTCCAAAGGAACCGTCTGTGATGGGCCGTCTACTATAGCCTGTTTTGTAGTAGTGGATGAAGTTTCTGAAAGGTTTTGTTGTGATCATCTCTGATCAAGTTGATTGCATCTTGTGAGTAAAGTGTATAACCTCTACAGAGTGTTAATCAATCTATTCGAATAGCCGCGTCCGCAGTCATGGACATGCTCAGGGATTTCACACGAGGGGTAGATTTTCATAAAAATTGGGATGGGACAGCTATGTGAGGTAACTTATGCAGCTATGTGAATAACTTGTTTAGGACATGTGTCTTTGGAAAACAACTGATAAAATTACTATTGGTTATTTGTTTTGAATTATGCTTTCAATCTATTATTCATATTCAATTGCAAATGTCGCATTTCTGCAAAAGAACCACAGAATCCATTCCTTTGGAATAAGCCTGCATCTATAAATTGCATTCTGTGGTATGACTTGCGAGTACGGTGTGTACTCATGCTTGCTTTAATAAATCAAGTAGAGGTGAAGGGATCGCCAGTCAACAAGGTCTACTTCAAGGATCATGGAGAATTAGGTCGCGCACCCCAGCCGATTTCCTGTGGGCATATGGATGGGCTTCACTAAAGTTATTCTGTTTCGTTCCGCTGTAGTTTCATTGAGCTATTTGCCCCTCTGAAGTATTAATTGTAAGCTTTGACCATAAGGTCTTTACTCTGATGTTTATTGTTATTTGCCTATTTATTAGTTATCTTTGTATATGGAAATGATATTTCACTGATGTTGCCACTGTGTGCACTAGCGTGATCCTGGACTAGTGTAGTATACACAGAGGGTCCAGAATTGCATATTTTGGGTCTCGACAGCGCGCCTCCCCGACGATGAAGCCTTGCCGGAAAGCCTCGCCACTGCAAGCCAGAACAGCATCGCCGCCAAACTCCTCACTACCGGCGTTCCCTTCACGCCCAACTGCCACCGTGGTGAGTGTCGTGTTCCCCACCTCCTCCTTTTCCTTTTGAGCCCCTCACTGGCGAGCTCAACGCCGAGAGCTGCTGCTCATCGGTGGCGTGGCGGCACGCCATCGCCACGTACACGCCACCTTAGCACAAAATGCATGCGTAATTGCTACGTGGCAGCCCATGTGGCTGCTTGCGTGGCAAGCCACGCCAGCCCTTATGCCCGGTCCACCGTGGACCAGGCATCATTTCGTGGACCCGGTCCACAACACCCGGGCCCACATTTCAGTGAATCAAGCCCTTTTTCTTTGGAAAAATATTTTGGCCGAAATTCTTTTCTCAGCCGCTGACGTCATGCTGAAGCAATTAAGCGATTTTCCTTTAGAAAATTAATTCCTTAAATTCTGAAATTCCATTTTCATCATTTTATGTTATTTCAATATTCTCGAGTGCCTGTTCTCCTTCATTCGAGCTCCGATTCAAGTGATTCAAAATTTAAATTCATCTAAAATCAAGATCTAGCAAACTAAACCAAAATTTATTAATTTGGAGTTTATTTGAATTTGGCTTATTTTCGCGAATAGATTTCGACAACTTCGGAGAGTCAGATTTCGACGCCGTTTCAGAACAACGATTAATCAAGCAAGGCAAGTTACATCTTTGATCATATTTGAATCTCAGTATTTTAAATTATTTAAATTCTATTTTTAATTATTACTGCATGCTTATTTCTATTCAATGTAATTTAAATTCCTATTTTAAAATTGTAGTTAAACCCAATACATTTGTATGGCCAAATGTTGATATTGAAATATTCATACCTTGTCACCTTAGATAAAATCTAGTTGGTACAATAGTATGAACTAGAACATTTTGGAAAAGATTATGCTTAGCCATGCTTAGACCTGAAGTATTTGATTTAGAAAATTTCAGCCAAAAATCAAATGTTGTTTAAATTGCATCCATGGCATTGGTGTGTCATGGAAGTTTATAAATGGCTTTGAAAAATGAAATAAAATTTAGAACTAGTTTGTACTTAGGCGAAATGGATAGTTAGTGGGTACAGGTTTATGCACATGCTCAATTCAGGAATGGTTGAGGCACAGGGGTTATTTTAGAAGTCGCCCAAGTTAGATAAGAACCGGTCTTCGAACTGCATCTTGCTAAGCCCCATCGTACTACCATAAGTCTAGAGTGGGGAGGACTAGGCTAAATAATTTGTAACATTTCACCGTGGTTGTGCCTGGTTGTGTGGGTGTCATTAGATAGTATTCCTACTTGGCGCAAGAGGGGGCTTAAGTACGGCAGATGGTTCAATACAAAGGAAGAGAAACCTTAGCGAGGCATAACTACTGTCGGGTCCTCGGGTAAGCAACCCCGAGACCCACTGTGCATTCTGAGCTAGTCCCAAGATCAGCAGTTAGCTCACACAGTTTCAACATCGATGTAATCAAAACCATACAACAAACTATAGAAGAAACAGACAAATTAATATTAGAAGCAGCAAAAGACCTTATGGTCAAGGTTTTTACAGAGTTGCCACGCAGGGCTTACAACAAAAGAAAGCTCGCAGCGGAAAACAAAACACTCGTGGAAGTCATTCGACATGCCCATAGGCAATCGAGTGGACGATGTCTCCTAGCTCACATGGTCTTCGAAGAACTCCTCTTCAAACAGCTCAGAGCTCCCTGGGTCCTCTTCGACTGATCAATCAGATGTCATAAAGCCGTGAGTATTTTGAATGTACTCAGCAAGTCGTAGGGAAATGTATGCAAATAGTATTCATGCTAGGCTTGACAAGGATAGCTTTATGGTTACTTTGTGGAAAGCAGAATTGATTGAAAATACAGTAAGTAGATTGCAAAGTACGAGTTGAAAGATTAATACATAAGTAATCAAGTTTCTTTGAAACAACTCGTGAACACCCTGTCCACTTCCCAGACCACTCGTGAACACCCAGTTCACTTCCCAAACCATTTGTAGCCAACCACGACAACAATTTTGAGAAAGTCTACCCCTTGTGTGAAATCACCAGGCATTGTCCATAATTAGGAACACGGCTATTCGAATA